>DF361046.1:1259-23340 GCA_000787875.1 Solanum virginianum | reverse complement strand
GAGTTTATGAAAGTACGCTTGCCACCTTAATTTAATGGAAGTGTCATCCACAGACACCACGCCCTCCTCATCCTTGATGCACGTCACTTGGTCCAAGTCACGAGCTTTTCTTTCCCATACTTTAGCAAGACTATACAATCTCTTGTCCCCACCTTCATCACTTAGCTCCTCATAAAGGCGCTCAAACGCTGCTGACTTAGCACTTGCCACCGCCATCTTCGCTTTGGATTTGGCCATCTTATAGATTACCTTAAGCTTTTTCTTTTCCTCATCAACCCTAAACTTTAACCATTCTGTGTAAGCAACCTTCTTATCTTTCAGTTTGCCCTGGACTTTATCATTCCACCACCAATCACCCTAACGTCCACCAAAGGCCTCCCTTGAAACCCCTAGTACCTTGGTAGCTAACTTTCTTATGTAACCAGCAGTCGTGTCCCACATACTATTCACATTACCTTCACTACTCCTCGCCTCTAAGTTTCTCAACTTTTCCTCCATCGCGCGAGAGAGGTTAGGACTAAGGCCTTGCCATCTAATCTTAGGTTTGGCATACAAAACCTTCTTCTTCTTTTTCCTCTTGATCTCCACATTCATCACTAAAAGCCTATATTGAATGGAAACATTTTCACTCAGAATAACCTTGCAATTCTTACATAGACTTCTATCACCCTTTTGGAGAAGTAGGTAATCTATCTGAGTCTTAGCCACCGTACTACAGAAGGTAATCAAGTGGTTTTCCCTCTTTGGGACAAAGGCTTTGGCAAAATCCAAAAGAGACGTCCAACTTCCATTCCTTTCCCCAAAACCAAAGCCTCCATGAACGTCCTCAAACCCGCTAGTATTTGCCATGATATGCCCATTAAAGTCACCCTCAATGAAGATTTTTTCTATCTTCATGAACGTCTTCAAACCTGCTAGTAGTAGCCCTGATATGCCCATTAAAGTCACCCCCAATGAAGATTTTTTCTGTTTCTAGTATGCCTCGCACAACCTCATCTAGATCCTCCCAAAAGAGCCTTTTGACTTCCCCATCTAGGCCTACTTGGGGCGCATAAATGCTAACTATGTTCACTACATGTCTACCAATCACGAGTTTGATAAATATCATCCTATCATTGACCCTCCTAACCTCAACCACATAATCCCTAAGAGTCTCATCTACTAGGATACCTACACAATTTTGATCCCTAGAATCACCTGAGTACCACAGCTTAAACCCACCCACGTCCCACGCTTTGGTGCCTACGCATCTAGTCTCCTGGACCTACGCTATATTAATACGTCTCCTTTTAAAGCATTTTACTAATTCTATGGATTTCCCTGTCAGTGACCCTATATTCCATGATGCTATCCTTAACTTAAATAAGCCCGTGACCCTCTTGCCACCCCTACCCCTAACCTCCAACCTCGACTGACGACATGACCCTAGTCCAACTTTATCTCCTAGCGCCACAAAACTACAAAACTAATAAACCCTACAAACATGTATTAACTCTCTAAGCTACAAAAAGCCACAATCTAGTGAACATACAAGTCAAACAACAAGAAAAGTTCCCACTCAACAGCAATATACAACAACATACAAACTGTACAACAATATGTTGCACAATATATAACAATATAAAATAATATACAACAAAATACAATGACAATATACAATAATATACAACAGTATACAACAATTTTATAAACAAGGACTACTACACTATACCAACAAACTACCCATAAACAGTACTATGCAACAATAATACACAAGTGCTAAGTAATCAGTATACAACAACAATAATAACAAGATCCGTATACAACAATATACAACAAATACACAACAATATAATAATTTTTACAATGAACAAATGTAAATGGAAGATTATCTATCCAATTAAGAAAACAGGTATAAAGCAATGTACAACAATATCCAACACTATACAACAATATATAGCAATATACAATAAGAATATACGATAATATATAACAATATACAACAACAATAATAACAAGATCTGTCTACAACAAATATACAACAACAATATACAGTAACATACAACAACAATACAATATAAAGATGCTGATCGGAACAAGAACCACATAAAACAAGACATTTGGACAGGAACGAAGGAGAAAAGGATAGACTTAGTTTAACTTAATTAATTCCTCAAAGATAAGTTGTTCCGTGTTAATCGTCTTTATTATTATTATTATTATTATTATTATTATTATTATTATTATTATTATTATTATTCTAAGTCATATTTCAAAGTAATTCAAATTCTTTTACTAAGTGAATTTTGTCAAAATTTCTTAAGATCATTAAATATCCTTTTATTGCAAAGTTAGTCAAATATTTGTCAAATCCTTGGATAACCGCGTGTTAGCAACTATTTTAGTGCATACCTTCTTTAAATAGTAATAAGAAATCCTAGTCTTAAAATTATTTTAAGTTTCTTGATTTCTTTAAAAAATTAAGTAGCGATTCTGTTGTTTTCTGCAAAAAATTTGTTTTTCTCTTAAATTAATTAAGTTTTAAACAGATTTTTGATTTTTTAAAAAGCAAATTTTGCGATTAATAATGATCTGATTATAGCCAGAATACCCGTCGAGAAAATAGTACCACCCCTTTTCTGCTAGTCTATCAAGTATCTGATCCATGAATAACATAGGAAAGTGATCCTTCTGTGTCGAGGCATTGAGCTTTTTATAATATATGCAGACCCTCCATACTGTGACTAGCCTCATAGGGATCAATTCATTGTTAGCATTAGGTACCACTGTGATACCCCCTTTCTTTGGAACACACTACACTGGACTCACCCATTCACTATCGGTAATTGGGTAAATTACACCAACATCCAACCATTTAATGATCTCTTTACAAACAATCTCTTGTATAGAATGATTTAGGTGCCGTTGATGTTCAATGCTCGGCTTGTAGTCCTTGACTAAGTAGACTTTGTGTGTATATACCCTAGGAGGGATACAAATAATGTCTGCAATAGTCCATCCAATGGCATTCTTAAATTGTTTGAGCATGGTTATAATAACATTCGCTTACTCATTAGTCAAATCTATAACTATTATGACCGGCAAAGTGTTGTTGACTCCTAAAAATGCATATTACAAATGTCCTAGAAGTGCTTTCAATTCTAACACCGGTGGTCTACTTTGTAGGGCTTTGTGGATGGTGACTCCTGATTCTACAAGTCTAGCTCTAGTTTAGTTTGGCGTCTAGGACCAAAAGATACCCCTAAAGCATTTACTATTTCCTTATAGTATGGGATACCATCACTATCGAAGTTAATCAATACTGCCTCCAAAGTGTCAACACATAGTCTCATCTCAAGTGGTACCTCTAGCTTATCATCATCAATAGTCTTTATAACTGAAACCACTCTCACATTATTGTCCTTCCTTGCTTATTGACACATATTGAACATGACCTCATCCTTCCCAAATCTGAACTTGAGTAGCCCCTTCTCTATATTCACCAAGGTGCGACTAGTAGCTAAGAAAGGCCTTCCTAAAATAATAAGAACTTCAAAATCAACCTCACAATCAAGAATCATAAAATTTGCAGGGAATATGAACTTTTCAACCTTTACCAACACATCATAGAGTATCCCCACAAGTTTCTTCACTGTCCTATCTGCCATCAACAATCGCATGTTAGTTTGTGTAGGAGCACCCTAACCAAGCTTCTTGAAAACCACAAGAGGCATCAAATTGATACTAACAACCGAATCACAAAGTGCTCTTGAGAACTCTACATCACCTATGGTGCAAGGTATAATAAAAGCACCTAGATCTTTACGTGTTTGAGCCAATGACATAGTAGTTATAGCACTACAATGTTGAAGCTCTTTGGAATGCTTCAAACTCACTGTACGGATTTTGGTAACCAAATCCTTTATAAAATTTGCATGACCTGAAATTTTCTCCAGAGCATCAATTAGAGGGATGTTGATAGATAGTTTCTTAAGCATAGAGAGAAAATATTTTAACTTGCTTTCCTCCTTCCTTTTTTTGACTCTTTCAGGGAAATGAAGAGGAAGCCTTGGGACGGGCTTATACTTCTATGGCTCTTTAGCTACCTTACTCACCCCATCTTTATCACAATCATCTCCTCCAATCACATCCTTACCTACAACTATCTCCTCACGAACATCTCCTGCCTTAACCGGCATAGGAGGATCAATGGTACTCTTGCCACCTCTAGTAGTAACCTCTATACATTGCCCTTCATTTTTTTGGTTTTGAACTATGTCGCTAGGCAAAGTACCCTTTTGATGTTGATTCAACTGAGATGACACTTGACCTAATTATTGCTCAAGTTGTTTAATAGTGACAGAATAAGACTCTATCTTTTTATTAATTCTTGAAATATTAGATTTCATGCCTTGTAGAGTTTCATCTTATGTCTCGGCCTTCTTCAGCAAACTATTAAACATCTCCTTGATTCTAGAATTGTTGTACCAGCATCTCGATTATATGGTGATACATACGGATGATTTTTGAAGCTATCTGTTCTACCCTATTCAGCTTCTTGACCCCTATTCCTCTCATAATAACCACTTCAATTGTCTCTATAAGATCCATCTCTACTATAGTTTTGACCTCGATTTCCTTGACCTTGGCACCAATAGTATTGATTAGACCCTTGGGCTTTGGTTTGAAAACCCCCATCTGATCATTCACAAAGCAAGCATCTTTCTCAAAATAAGACTCCTCATAAATGGGCACATGTGGAGGTTGATGAACTACCGCATTTACTCTTTCCTAGTTCTGCTTGATCACAACATCCATGCTTATGCGAAGTTGAGCAAGTTGTTGCATAATCTCCTCATTGATCTTGGCTTACTCTTAACCAATATTAACAAAACATAAACTCCTCATAGAAGCTCTGTCCCATTGTACACATGCATAATTCATCTTGACCACTTATTTTATACGCTCGGCAATCCTTGCAAATGGTTGATCTAAAAACATGTCCACCATAATTGTTTCGGCACAGGCTTGACTATTCTCATCAAGGACATGGTAGAAGATCTCCACCAAGGTATCATCAACTATCTTGTGGTCAGGGACACAGCTCAATCACTTATAAACCACTCCCACATAGTGCTAATTGAATCACCAAGAAGTTGCTCAAAATTGTTGATTTGATCCTTTAATTTGATCTTTTTCGACCTAGGTAAGTACCTCTCCAAAAAGACCTTCTGCACTACCTAACTAGTGATTGAACTTTGTGGGAGCGTAGATAGCCATAATGCAGTATTGTTTGTAAGTGATAATGGAAAAACACAAAGTTCCACAACATCTATAGATAGATTCTATATCCCCATCACACTCTTGCGAATAAATTCCACATTGTGCAAGTAGCTATGTGGATTCTCTAATGGCATGCTTGCAAATAATCCATAATTTTGTAGAATTTGAAGTAACCCACAAGAAATAGTAAACTTTGTGTTAGTCGGTAGTGGTGGGTTGTCATTCTAATTATTATCATTAACATTCTAATTCAAGGCTGTATTACCTGCGATGTTAGCATTTTCTTAGGCCATTCTTCTTATAATTCTTTGGATCTCTAGATCAAGTGGAGTTGAGAGATTGCCTTGATTCCTAGTATTGGGCATACACTACTAATATACCCTACAAAGAAACAAAAATAAAATAAAAGTAAAACATAGGGGAACTAAGGATTAACACTTGAATTACAATTACTAGTAAATTTAATCAAGTCTAGCTATATTCCACGGCAATGGCTCCATCATCTTTGATCATGCCCAAGTTATACCTCTTTTTTTGAGTATAAAGCGATCATTGTCAAATATAAAACCTAACCAAGGTTAGGGTCAAATCCCGCAGAGAATACAAAGACTCACAACGAATTCACCAATACACAATTCTAGTAATTAACAACTCAATTCATCAATTGGGGTGGGGCTTTGCAATGTTTAAAAAGAATATAAACTAAAATAACTAAAGCAAGAGACAATCAATAATTGGGAGAAACTTGGGAATTGTGTTCTCTATGATTCACTAACTCAATATCCTCAGATAACCTAATTCTCGACTAGAGTATAGCATGTCGGACAATAATTTAAGTTCACCAAGCCCTTAGATCAAAGTTGAGAGGTGAATTTCACTATGTGACTTGGCCCATCTCCATAGTGTGCAATACTAACCATTACTCATAGTCCCAGTTAACCTCCCCTTGGTCTAGTTTGGTTGATTAGATGAGAACACACCATCGAATCATGTTAATAAATCTCTTTTCCTTTTCATTACCACTTGGATCGAGAAGGTAACACTAGGCAAGTTCAAATGTTGGGCACCACTAAAAAACATGCAAAATTAAGAGAATTGATTAATAAATTTAAATACCCATTTCAAGAATTGCAAATTACCCGAGTTTATTTTGTTTGATCATTATGGTTCCCACAACCCTAAGTTGTGGATTTAGCTACTCATGTTATGGGTAGATCAATAAATTATGAACTGAGAAAATATAACTAATCACTTACCTAATTAAGTTGAAGAAAAAGAAAATCCAAAATATAATGAGAATCACAAGATCTGAAGGTACAATGAATCCACAACTGTATTCTCCTCCAAGATTGAAGTCTCCAAGTATAATTCTAAAAGTACTTTCTAATGACGTTCTCTATTGTACTCCACTGCATAATCACCTAAAAATTACTATTTATAGTATTTACAAATAAGTCCTAAAAAGTTAGAAAAACTGGTTGGCGACTTTCTATGACAGAATTTACCACTCAGAAACTGATTTACGAGTCATAATCGGGGTATCATATTCAACTCTTGAGATCTTGGACTTCACTTTTATGGATCCACTTTATGAGTCATAAATGGATTTATGATTCTTATTGTGCTCTCATACACTTCAGCTGCATCAACTGGTTCTTCACTAGATCCCATTGAAATTCTTCATGAAGCTACTCCATACGACTCGTAGAGTGATCTATGACTTGTAAAGAGGTCTCATATGGCTGAAATTCAGAAATCAAACTTTACTAGAAATCTTCACGAAATCCAATCTTATGACTCATAGAATCCTCTACGACTCGTAAGGGTCTCGCGAATCATCAAAAAATAAAAGAGTATGCAATTTTGCCCAAAAATCATGCCAACCTGCTTTCCGACAAACTAAACACTAAAATATATAAACCATAAATGTCGCATTGAGAACACATAAAATCCTACGTTTTAAGCATCAGATATATCATATTTTGACAGTACATCATGTAACTCATGTTTATAAGCTTGGAAATTGAGAGTTAAGATATTTGCTAAAAGGTTGATCCTAGGAGCCACTCTATGGCCCATAGAAGAAAGCATGGGTTGTAGGTGCAATCGTGGAAATTTCCAAGGAAAAATAAAAAATTAGAGGATTTCTAGAAGTTAATATATGAGTTAGCAGAGAAATTGTGTAAATTACTATGACCTATCAATAGGTCTCCTAGGTGGAGGCCTTGAGGAACCAAAAATTTATCTAAGATTGGAGTCTCACTACAAAGGGTTCTACAACCTGTAAGTTCCTCCATAAGTCATGCTACATGTTCTTGGGTCAGAAACTGCAATTCCAACAACTCAATCTTTGTGACACCTAGTTCCACGTGGTAATGTATGGACCATAGGTATTTCCACGATCTTTAAGACGGGTTTCATGGATATTTCTAACAGTTTTGATTAAACGGTATTTTTGACTTTTTCAATCCATCTAAGTCCTATGCTATATCTTTTGGGCTACTGTAACTACCCTAACTAACTTAACCTCTATAAATCCCTATTCCTTATTCATTCTAAGACTTTAATTTCTAAATTTCTCTCAAGGGTTCTGAATATTTCTTTCTATAAGTCAAGGGTTCTATTGAAGCTAAAGTTTGAATATTTGATCAAGTTTTCTAGATTTTCTCCTAAATTAAAAGGGTTCTACTTGAGGTACATAGCATTTCATTCATGAATTAGTTTCATCTATGAAGTCCAATTCAAAACCTTGATTTTTATAAAAATTCATGATGATTTCTCATGGACTTTTATGCTATGATTCCTAATACATTGATTATTATTCCTATATGATGATTATGACTAATTATGCATGTCTTATGCTAAATTTCATGATGTATTTGATTTTCAAGTAAAAGTATGCATAATTTGTGCTTAATGATTTGATGTGAGTTCCTTTATTAATGATCTAATTTGATTTTAATTGCATGTTTTCTCTATGGATCTTACTCAATTTCATATTTTGACTCAAATCTCCATGAGTCCACACTTAGCACTAGTCTCCTATGATAATGCTATGTATTTTTTTGCCTATGAACTCAAGTATTAAGAGCTTATTTTAAATGATGATGATGATATTATGATAATGATGATATTATGATAATGATGATATTATGAAAGTTATAATGATTTTGTTATAATGAGGGTGATGAATACCTTAATGTTTTTGATGATGTTAATATGGGAATGTCTACCTATATTACTATGAAAGTAAAGTAGATAAACTATTCTTATGACATGATGTTTTATGAAAGACTATGTTGATTATTTTGAAAGCTATGGAAGAATGATTTATAGATGAAGTATGACCTATATTGAAAGCTATATATATGTATAATTTATTTATTCCATCGGATATGACTTAGCAGCGAGTGGAATTGTGTGAGGGGGACTATCTCTAAGGGTCCTTATATATATTCTCAAGTCCCATGACTATGTGCCATCTTAGGAATGATATTCTTGTTTTATGCCTTAAAGGTATACTATTGCACCTAATTATCTTAAATGATGGACATTCACCATGCTCGTATAGAGCCTAAAGTGTGGGGTCAAATGATAGTTCTCACTATGCTAGGATAGAGCTAATACAGTGAGAATCGTGCCCACCTTGACAAAATAGACTCCTCTTAGCTTGATGGACAATGAAGTTCAGGATTACATGTAATAGTCTACATGGTCTTATGAATGTCGGTTATGGTCTTATTCCCACATATATATGCTAAGGTTAAGAATGGATTTATAATACTTCTTATGATTTTTAAATTGCATGCTCATACATATTGTATCCTTACCCTATTGATTATGATTATGCATATTGATATTATTGTGATGTCTTTTGCTTCAGGGCATACCTACATACTTAGTACTTTTATGTGATAATACATACTTCTTTACCTACATGACCTAATCATATAGAGATGGATGATGAGGAGATCATTCCATTTCATGGCTTGATTCGAATCTTTAGATTGAAGACATATTGGTGAGTTCCCATGCTTTGGGATTAAGCCCTTGTAATGATTTTCTCTTACGGTGAAACTTTATTACTTTTATTCTTAAAGACCCATTCAAGGATAAGAAAATACCATCGCAGTTTGGATTAAATCTCGATGAAAGATACATCAATGAGAAGTTAATTCAATAAGTTTAATGACCCTTTTGTATAACTTCAAATTTTTCAATGAAAAATCTAAAAAAGGGGTAAACACTTATTTTTATTGAAAAATCTAAAAAACACCATTTCATTAGAAATAAGAAAGAACTTTTCTAGAAAATATTAAAGAGGACTGGAATCTATACGTTGATTCACAATTGTTTTGAACCATATGCATTAAAATGCGCATGTATGATTCCTAAGGTATACAAGTTTACCCTAATAAAAAGACTTTATCGAGAAAGATTATTTTTTTAGGAAAAAGGATTGTTACTGTTCTTGGAAATCAACTTATTTGTCTTCTGATATATCTCAGTATGGAAGATGAGGACAAAGAGCTATATATGTTTATAAACTCTCTTAGGAGTTAGGTAGTACCTAAGCTGAACCTTGTACATCTTGAGGGTGAGCTAGTAAGCTATGTGCTAGTCCCTGCGTAAGCTCTATGATATAGAGGCATGATTTAAACCTTAATGAATCGATGTATATTCCCTTATGGGAACTATAACATTCTTATATTGTGTGTACTTCGCTAGATTATTCTCTTATGTATGCATATTTTACCTTATTAATGCTTATGACATGATCACAAGGGTTGGATGGGATTCCTTCGAATGTCACATTTGCCATGTGAATGCTAGGCCCTAGGTCTGGGTCATTACAAAAGTGGTATAGAGCATAAGGTTTGCAAGTATCCTGGGGAGTCCAACATGCTACATTTAGTAGAGTCTTGTTCATTGGTGTGAAGCGCAACAGATCCATGAATAGGAGGATATGAGACATTTTAGGAAAACTTCACTTCTTTGGAATTCTATGTTGTGGCTTTAAGATTTTCATTTCTTAACATTCGTTCCTTGATGTTATTAGAAATGGCTCTAGGATGTGCTCAATTGAAAAGGGAAATTATGCTAATGCGAACAAATCTCCTTTGACTCCCCAAGCCCCTCAATCTAACCAAGTGTATAATTATGAGTTTAGAGCCGCTATCACTATGTTGGCTCAACTCGTTGCTTCTCCAAAGACTTCTACTTTGGATTTGAGATTAAGAGATTTTACTAAAATGAATCCCCCTGAGTTTCATAATTTAAAGGTGGATGAAGAGCCACAATAGTTTGTTGATGAGGTGTGCAAGGTGGTGGAGATTGTAGGAGTGTTTTCCAAAGAAAAGGCCAAATTGGTAGCTTATCAACATAAGGGAGTGGCTCAAGTTTAGTTCACTCAACAAAAGTCCAAGAGTGTTAAAGAAGGTGTCATTGATTGGGAGATGTTTAAGGTTGCTTTCCTTGATTGTTTCTTCCCTCTTGAGCTAAGGGAGTTTCAATTGATGGAATTTATATACTTGAAACAAAGTAAAATGAGTGTGAGGGAGTATGCCCTCAAGTTACCAAGTTTTCCAAATTTTCTCCTTCTTTGGTGGCCAACTCTTGGGTCCATATGAAGAAATTCACTTTTGGTGTGTCCAATTAGGTAAGATGGAATGCAATGCTACCATGTTTATTAAGGAAATGGATATCTCTAGCTTTATAACACATGTCCAACAAATGGAGAGGGAAAAGTTGCAAAAGATGAGGTTGAGAGAGTTCAAGAGGGATCATTATGATGGTGGGTTCTCTTATGGTAAGTCCTGTGGTGGTTGATTCCAACAAGGATAAGGGTTTTCTAAAGGTGCTCCTCAAAATTTGACAAAAAGGAAGGTTCCACCGCCAAGGCTTAAAGTGATATTATAAAAAGCGGTGCTATCCCTAATAAATATCCCTAGTGAGGGAGGAACCATGTTGCTTAGTACTTGAAAGGTACTAATGCATGCTTCTGTTGTGAGAAGATGGGACATAAGATTGTTGAGTATCTGAATATGGCCAATAAGAGTAAAGAAGGGCATCCGCAAGGTCAAGTAGCTTAAAGAGGGAAAGTGCAACAAGATGCCCAAGTTCAAGTTGGTGGTCCATATGGTAATCAGTTCTATGCTTTACATACTAGGCAAGAACTTGATAAGGCTCCCGAAGTGGTTACCGATATGTTGATGTCTTTGACCTTAATATATATGCTTTGCTTAACCCCAGTGCCAATATGTCTTTTGTTACTTTGTATGTTGCCATAAAGTTTGATGTGTCTTCGGAAGTGTTATTAGAACCTTATTCGGTCCATTCTCCTGTTTAGAGTCAATCTTAGCCAAGAACATTTATCAAAATTGTCCCGTGTTGATCTTACATAAAATCTTTCCATGTGATTTAATTAAGCTTGATATGACTGATTTTGATATTGTTCCTGGTATAGATTGGCTGTAGGTATCCTATGCTTCTATGTATTGGAGGACCCATAAGATCACATTCGAAATTCCTAATAAGACTATCCTTGTGTAGAAGGGAACCAATTCTATATTCAAAGGGAAGTGTTTTTATTATATTAAAGCCATGAAAATGATTTCCAAAGGTTGTTCATATCATGGTGTCTGAGTCATGCACGTTGAGTCTCCTATTCCTACTCCTCATTCAGTCCCCATATTAAATCCATTTCTTGGTGACTTACTTAGTATTCCTCTCATAAGAGAAAACTTATTATGGTATTGATATCTTTCCTGACACCCAATTAATTTCTATCGTTCCACTGACAAAGTTGAATGAATTAAAGAAACAATTAAAAGATTTACTTGATAAAGGATTAACAAGGCCTAGTGTGTCACCATGGGGTTCTCTCGTATCATTTGTAGTGAAGAAGGACAATTCACTTCGAATGTGTCTGGATTATAGGCAATTGAATAAAGTAACCATTAGAAACAAGTACTTACTTCATAGGATCAATGACCTCTTTGATCAACTACATAGTGCAAGCTACTTTCTAAGATTGATCGTAGGTCTGAATATCACCAATTAAGAGTGAAGGAAGATGACATCTGATGTGCTATCATAATACAACACATTTGATGCCTAATAGTTATAGAGGTTGTCTTGTGTGTACTTCCAATGTTCAAAAGAAAAGTCTAAAAGTTTGAAGTTCAACTATATAAGCCCAAGGTACGAGTCGTAGTCCCTTCAACAGGTCATAAAGGGTGGTATCATAGCAAGTTCCAGTGTTGATCAAGATTGGACAAAGAAAGGCAAATGTGGACTACGAGAAGACAATACGAGTCGTAGATCAAACTACGACTTATAGAGGTATATCATAGCAGTAAAGGCCAAAATGCAAGATGCTGACCACAAACGCCTGATTACGGCTCGTAGGGCACATTACAAGTTGCAACTATGATTCATAGCAGACGCCGACCATTTTTTAATTTAATTTAGGGACTTGTGTGTAAATACTATAAATAATATATTTAAGGTTTTAAAAATGAGTTTTTGAGAGATTTTTAGAGGACTTTACACTGAGAGACTTCTAGAGCACGAAAGCTGAGAGTAGGTTATTAAGGTTTTATCTTTGGAGACTACATTTTGGAGATTAGATTCACTTGTGGATTCATTACATATTTCAAGCTTGTGATTCTAAATACAAAGCATGTTTGATTGTTCTTCATTTTCTTTTGCTAAGTGATTAACTATGTCTTCAATATTCATTATTTATTTATTTTCCCAAGCTATGAGTAGCTAAACCCACAACTTGGGATTTTGGGAACCATGCGAATCTAACTTAGAAAACCAAATTATTTGCACTTCTTGAGTTGGGTATTTACATGTATTAGCCATTTCCCTTCATTTTTCATAGTGTTAAATGGTGGCCAATATTAGACCCCATCTAGTGTCATGACCCCAATCCAGGTAGTGATGAATAGGAGAAGGGAATGGTTAATAGAATTTGATAATGTATTCTCGTCTAATCAACCTAACCCAGCCAATGAAAGGTTGACTAAGACAATATGTAATGGTTAGTTTGGCATGCTATGAAGGCCGGCCAAGCCCCATAGTGAAATTTGACCTTCACCTTTAGAAGAGGGCTGGAAGAACCTAAATTACCATCCTATATGCAATGCCCTAATTTAGAGTTGTGTTATTTGGGTACATTAAGTTAGCTAGTCATCGGGAACACAATTACCAAAGTTTCTCTCCAATTTGATTGCCTCTTTATTTTATTAGTTTGGTTTAATTTTGTACAAATCATTGCAAAGCCCCCCTTTTGGAGAATCAAGTAGTGGATGTTTGAACTAATTATTGGTGAACCAAGTTTTAAAAGTATCGTATTGTTTGTGGGATTTGACCCTAACCTTGGTTAGGGGTTTTACTTTGACGATTGCTTTGACCTCAAAATAGAGGCGTCTCGTGAGCATTCATAAGAAAAATGGCGTCGTTACTAGGGAATACAATGGTACTTTGATTTAGTTGCACTAGTAGTGTAATTCAAGTGTTAATTTCTTAGTTATCTTGTATTTTACTTTTGTTTTTGTTGGTTTAGTTTCTTTGGAGGGTAATCAACTTAATGCCACTAAAAACCTTCAAGAAATATGGTTTGGGAACTTCTATTGAGGATAGGGATGATAATCCACCACCATAGGAGAATAGGCCACAACCTAGGGATTTCAACGAGAATGCCTAAGGATGGAACCAATAGCAATTGAATCCCATGGCCATGGACATTACTAGAGCTATATTGTTGCCACCATTACATGTCGACACTAAGTTTGCGGTGTTAAATAGATTGGTCCAACTGCTTTAGAAAAGTGGTTTATTTATGGGTCTACCTTCCGATGATCCTCACAGCCATCTTCATCATGTGGCTTTTTTGTGCAAGTGTGTGATGGGTATGTAAAATCTTACTATGGATGCTATTGGGTTGTGTGTGTTACCTTTTGTCTCTTACTGATAATGATATAGTTTGGCTATCAAAACTCCCACAAAGATCAATCACTAGTTGGATAGAATTGCAAAGAACCTTTTTTGAAAGATACTTATCAAGGTCAAAGAAGCTCAAATTGAAAGATCAAATTGACAATTTTGAGCAATTGTTGGGTGATTCCATTAGCATAAAGTGGGAGAGGTTTACAAAGAGCTTGTGAAGTGTTACAGACCATAAGATGGTGGACGATACCTAAGTAGAGATTTTCTATCAGCCTCTTGAAGTGAATTGTCAAACTTGTGCCGATACAATTATGGGAGTCATCTTCATGGATCAACCATTCATAAGGATCACCAAAAGGATGGACTAAGTGGTCAAAAGCAATATATCATGTGGAAAAAAGGGAGAGAGCTTCTACAAAGAACTCATCTGCGGTGTATATTAGTTCAGAGCAAGCTAAGATCAACGAGGAGATCATGCAACAACTTGCCCAACTCCACATGAGTATGGACTTAGTGGTTAAGAAAACTCATGAAAGAGTGCATGTGGTAGTCCACCAACCTCCTAGGGAGCCTATGTATGAAGAACATTATTATGATAAGGATGCTTGCTTTGTTAGTGAACAATTGGTGGGTTTTCAGAACAATGTCCAAGGATCTATTGCGGACTATTAGTGTCAAGGTTTTGGAAACAAAGGTTGGAACTATAATCGAGAAGGTACTTATAAAGGTAATCATGGGGGTTATTTTTAAAGGAATAGGGTGCCAGAAGTCGAGTGGGGAAGAAGAGATTGTTTTAGGAATAGTCCATATCTGCCACCCCACAATCGTGATACCGAGGCAAGTAATTCAAGGTTTGAACAGATGATTGATAGATTGTTGAAAAAGTCCAAAACACTATATGAGGCTTTAAAGGGGATGAAATCTAATTTCTCTAGTATGCATCAAAATATAGAGTCTAATTCGGTTGCTATCAAGTAACTCAAACAATAATTTGGCCAAGTTTCTACTCAATTGGATTAATGCCAGAAAGGTACATTGCCAAGCAATATGGTTCAAAACCCAAAGAATGAGGGGCATCATATGGAAATCATGACTAGGGAAGGCAAGAGCACTATTAACCCTCCTATGCCTATTGAAGTAGAAAATGTGTTTGAGAAGGAAATCATGAAAAAGGGTGTTATTGAGACAAAAGATTGTGTAAAGAATGGGATAGGTGAAGTAGCTGACGAGTTGAGGAAGTATAAGACTGTCCCAAGACCTCTTCACCCTTTCCCTCAAAGAATTAAGAAGGAGGAGGAGGAAAGAAAGCTCAAACACTTCCTTGCAATGGTCAAGCAATTATCGATCAACATTACTCTAGTTGAAGATTTAGAGAAGATGCCTAGTTATGCAAGGTACATAAAGGACTTGGTTACAAAGGAGTGGATTGCAAGTCAAGATCTCTCTAAAGATCTCCAACGTTGAAGTGCCATCATCACCAATTCATTAGTTAAAAAGCGTGAAGGCCTAGGTGATTTCACTATACCATGCACTATAGGAGAGGTGGAATTTGCAAGGGCACTTTGTGATATGGGTGCTAGAATCAACTTAATGCCACTAAAAACCTTCAAGAAATATGGTTTGGGAACTTCTACTCCCACAAAGATGCAGTTATTAATGGCAGACAAAATAGTCACGAAGCCTGTGGGAGTACTTTATGATGTTTTGGTAAAAGTTTAAAAATTTATATTTCATGCAGATTTTCTTATTCCTTGCTGCGACGTTGATTTCGTCGTTCCTATTATTTTTGGAAGGCCTTTCTTAGCTACTGGTTGACATGGAGAAAGGATTACTCACATTAATATTTCGTAAAAAAGAGGTCATCTTTAATGTTTATTAACAAGTAAGGAAAGATTGTCATCTGAAGTTGGTTTTAGTTATAGAGACTATTGATGATGATGCGTCAGAGGTTTCGCTTGAGCTATGATTGGGTGTTGACACTTTTGAGATAGTTTTGATAAATTTCGATAGTGATTGTATCCCAAATTATAAGGAGATAGTAAATGCTCTAGGGATGTCATTCAGCCCTAGATGTCAAACAAAGTTGGAGTTTTATTTGCTGAATCGAGAAAATCTACCCACAAAATGATATATGGAAGTTCCACCAGTGTTAGAATTGAATGCACTTCCATCACATTTGAAGTATGCATTCTTGAGAGTGAACAATACTTTATCGGTGATCATAGCTGTAGATTTGAGTGATAAGAAAATAGATGCCCTTATAACAGCGCTCAAACACTTTAAAAGGGCTATTGGATAGACTATCACAAATATTATTGACATCTCTCCGGGGATACGTACTCACAAAATTCAGTTAGTCAAAGAATACAAGCCAAGCATCGAACATCAAAGGCATTTGAATCCCCCTATACAAGAGATGGTTGGCAAGGAAATAATCAAGTGGTTAGATGCGTGAGTAATTCGCCCAATTGCCTATAATGAATGGGTGAGCCCGGTATGTGTTCCAAAAAAAGTGGTATAACAGTGGTGCCTAATGCTAAAAATGAATTGATTCTTATGAGAACAGTCACTGGATGGAGTGTGTGTATGGACTACAAAAAGCTTAATGCCTCAATAGAGAAGGATCATTTTTCCATTCCATTCATAGATCAGATGCTCGATAGACTTGCAGAAAAAGGTTGGTACTATTTCATTGATAGGTATTTTGGCTATAATTAGATCATCATTGCCACAAAAGATTAGGAGAAAACCACTTTTACATGTCCCTTAGGCACCATCACATTTAAAAGGATATCATTTAGGTTGTGTAATACTCCAGCTACATTTCAAAGGTGCATAATATCCATTTTCTAGGATATAGTGGTGAGAACTATTAAGCTTTTCATGGATGATTTCATCGTGGTTGGATACTCATTTAAGGATTGCTTGGCACATCTGTATGATGTGTCGCAAAGATATATAAAATTTCATCTAGTGCTAAATAAGTAAAAGTGCCATTTCATGGTTAAAGAGGGTATTGTGTTGGGCCATAGAATATTTGGCAAAGGTATTGAGGTCAACAGGGCTAAGGTTTATGTGATTGAGAAGCTTCTACAATCTTTCTCAGTCAAGGGTGTGAGGAGTTTCTTGGGACATGCAGGATTCTATAGAAGGTTCATAAAAGATTTTTCTAAAATTTCACACCTATTGTGCCAAATGTTGGAGAAAGATGCCAAGTTTGAGTTTGATGATGCATGCATGCAAGCCTTTAAAGAGTTTAAAAATAGATTAATCTTAGCACCAATATTATAGCTCCTGATTGGTCCTAGCCATTTGAAATCATATGTGATGCAAGTGGGGTTGCTCTAGGTATGTTATTAGGACAACATAAAGAAAAGGTCTTACATCGCATATATTATGCCAGTAAAGCCTGAATATAGCTCAAAAGAATAACACTATCATAAAACAAAAGTTGCTTGCATTGGTCTTCATATTCAAATAGTTTCAGTCATATTTGTTAGGAGCCAAATTGGTGGTGCATACAGACTACTTAGCAGTTAAGTATTTAATGGCCAAAAAGGATGCAAAGCGAAGGTTGATAAGGTGGGGCTCAGTTTTCAAGAGTTCAACTTCAATGTTATTGATAGAAAAGGGTTACAAAATCAAGTTGCAAACCATCTATCCAGATTAGAACAGATGGGGCAATGATACAATTTATGATTCTATGGAGATAAATGACTCTTTTCCTGATAAAAAACTGTTGGCAGCATCATATGATATCATACCTTGGTTTGCAGACTATGCAAACTATCTAGTGAGTGATATTGTACCTCCTGAATTAAATATGATCAATGTCAGAAATTTATGCATGATATGAGAAAGTTCTTTTTGGATGACCCATACTTATTTCGTGTATGTGCTATGGGATTATCCATCATTGTGTCCGTAAGGTGGAAATGATGAACATACTTAGAGCATGCCACTCCTTACTAATATGTGGGCATCATAGTGGGATTCAAACAGCCCACAAAATTTTACAATATGGGTACTATTGGGCCATAATCCTCCAAGACGCTTATGATTATGCCAAAGCTTGTGATAGGTGCCAAAAAGAAGGTGGAGTTACATACAAGTCGGCGCTCCCTCTACATCCTATTTTGGTGATTGAGTTATTTGATGTGTAGGGGATAGATTTCATAGGGCCATTTATTAGCTTGCATGGGAACAAGTACATCTTGATTGCTGTGGATTATGTATCCAAGTAGGTGAAGGTCGTGGCTTGACCTAACAATGAGGGTAATTCTTGTGAGGGCATTTGCATTGCAGTGTAAACATTTTACTTGTTCAGTGATTGTGGATTGTTGATATTCTTTTGCTTGTCATAGTTATGTTAAGTGTCACAACATTCCTCAAATAGAACATTTTCTCTAGATTTGGTACTCCTCTGGCTAGCATCAGTGATGGAGGTTCCCACTTTTGTAATAGAATCTTTAAAGCTCTTCTTGAAAAGTATCGAGTGAAACATAGGGTGGCGACACCTTATCATCCTGAATTAAGTGGGCAGATGGAAGTGTCAAATTGGAAAATCAAGCAGATCTTATCCAAAATGGTAAATGCATGCTAGAAAGATTGTTCAAGATTAATGATGTACTATAGGTGTACCAGACTACATTTAAAACCCCTATCACCATGTCCCCATACCAACTTATCTTTGGGAAAGCATGTCATTTGCTGGTGGAACTTGAACATAAAACAATGTGGGCATTAAAGAAGCTGAATCATGATTGGCATGGTATTGCGTAGTCCAAGTTGAGTCAACTTAATGCGCTTGATGAATTTTGACAAAAGGTGTATGAGAGCTCAACATTGTACAAACGGGATGAAATTTCAACATTATCGTCATATAGAAAATCATCAGTTTGCACCAGGGGAGTTGATGTTGCTCTAAAATTCAAGATTGAGGTTGTTCCCTGGAGAGATTAAATCTAGATAGATGGGGCCCTTTCAAGTTGCACATGTCTTTAGTCATGGGGCCATCGAGTTGGAGAGACGAGATAGAGGAACTTTCAATATCAATAGTCAAAGAGTCAAAATTTACATGGGAGACATGGAGGAGATCAAGACTATGGAAGAGTAGGTCCTTGAATAGATATGAGGAATTAAACATTCTTTGTCATGCCACGATAATAAATCAGGTGCTGCTTTGGAGGCAACCCAAGGTATAAGACCTAGTAGTTATTTTGATTTTGATATTGTACATTGAGGACAACATGCATGCTTTTTGATGGGGTATGGGTAGCTATGGACTAGGGTGAAGTCTGAGTAGCTTTTAGTCCATAGCTACATCAAATTTTAATCCCGTGGTTTTTTGCCTGTATTTTTTTACCTCGTGGATATTTAATTTTTGTTGAACCAGCATGTGTAGGATGTCTTAGGTAATATTTGTACTATATAGTAGTTGAACTTATGTCATGTATCTTGTTTTTGATGTTTTATGAAATATTTTGCAAATTTGTATACATCAAAATTTTTGAGTCATTGTTATATTACAACCATGCATGGTTGAATGATTTGGCAATATTTTTTCTGATTAAGTGAGGGAAATTTGATACATGAAGCATGATCTATGAGTTTCTATTGGCTATGTATGCAATGCCATGTGTGTGAGCGGATTTTGTTATGTCCTTGCATTGTATGCTAATTCAGAGCTTGCCCTGTTACTTTTAGTTGGACTGGAGATTATATGGACTATGAAGGGATCTTATGCCCTTGTTCTTTGAATTAGTCCACTTTTGCCTAAAATGACCAACCAAAAGATAAATTTATCCCTTGTTCCAATTATTTGAGCCATATATGTACCATTTATTTCTTTACACCTGATTAGCCTAGCCTTGTTAAGTGAAATACATTGAGATTGGCCTAGGTCTATCCTTGAATATTGTGAACCTTAATTTAGGCAAAACGCCTAGGTTGAGGGTGGCTACCAAAAGTGGCCCTGGTTCGGGGAATAGATATTGTGCACTTCGGTATAGGCAAAAGTTTAAGTTGAGGGTGGCTAGTATAGGGGTAAAATAGCAAAAATGAGGTGGTAAGGTGGAAATAGAAAGAAAAGAGGAAAATCATGTTCGGGTGAAAGAAAAAGAAAGAGATGCCGTAGATTGAGTTGAACAATCTAAATGATGTGTGAAAAAGAGGCAAAAGCTGAAAATGAGAAGAAAATACCCAAGAAAGCTTGAATATGAAGAAGAAAGAGAGAATAAGGTGGAAATGATTGAGTGTCAAGCTGAAAGTGTCAAAAAGTGTGGTTCAAGGTTGGTCTTTAGTCACTAATTATCCAAAATGCCATACTAAAGCCCTATGATCCTATGTTACAAGCTTATAAAGTCCTAAAGTGATCCTAGCCCAATTAACGAAAAGTCAAGTTCATAAGTATACGAGCAAGCCTATGGTATTCGTCATTGTGCATGAATATCATTTGTGAGAGTGAGTATACTTGCACAGTCCCATGGTTAATTTCTAAAATCTTCATTGAGTGTTAAAAGGTCCTTTTTTCTTGTGAGGGCATTTGCATTGCAGTGTAAACATTTTACTTGTTCAGTGATTGTGGATTGTTGATATTCTTTTGCTTGTCATAGTTATGTTGTCAAATACATCAATATGATCTGGTTTGCTAAATAGCTATATGAATTTGTTTTGAAAAAGATGATATGGGTACCTGAGTTGAATTTGAGTATGGAATTTACCATGGGGTTTATTGCTATGTGTTACTTTATTATCTATTTAGATTGAGTTATTGCTTGAGGACAAGCAACAATACTAAGTCAAGGGTATGTACTATCAAAATACAACATATTTAATGCCTAAAACTTAGGATTTTGTGTGTTCTCAATGCGACTATTATAGTTTTTATGTGTTTTTTAAGGAAATATAGGTTGACTAAATTTTGGAAAAAGTTGCAAATTTTACTGATTTTTAGGACATAAGGGACCCTCTATAAGTCGTAGTCTAGTCTACGAGTCATAGAGGTTGTCTTATATGTACTTCCAGTGTTCAAAAGCAAAGTCTAAAATTTTTAAGTTCAGCTATACGAGACTCAAGTATGAGTCATAGTCCCTTTTACGAGTCATAAAGTGTGGAATCATAGCCAATTCTAGTGTTGATCAAGATTGGACTAAGAAATACAAATGTCGACTACGAGACGGCAATATGAGTCATAGATCAAACTATGATTCATAGAAGTGTATCATAGCAGTAAATTTTGAAATTTAAGATGCTGACCACAAAAGCCCGATTATAGCTCGTAAGGCACACTATGAGTTGTAACTGTGAGCCGTAGTAGAGCCTACCAATTTTTCAATTTAATTTAAGGACTTGTTTGTAAATACTATAACTAGTATATTTTATGTTTTAGCAGCGAATTATTGAGAAGAGTTTATACTAAGAGACTTAGAGAGAATGAAAGTTGAGAGTGGTTTATTAAGGTTTTATCTCTAGAGACTACAGTTTGGAGATTAGATTCACTTGTGGATTCGTTACATATTTCAAGCTTATGATTCTAAATACAAATAGGTTTTATTGTTCTTCATGCTTTTAGGGTAAGTGAACAACTATGTCTTCCATATTCATTATATATTTGTTTGCCCAACCGATGAGTAGCTAAACCCACAACTTAAAATTGTGGGAACCATGAGAATCTAACTTAGAAAATCGGATTATTTTCACTTCTTGAGTTGGGTATTTACATGTATTAGCCATTTATTTTCATTTTGTATTTTGTTTAATGGTGTAACACCCCACACATATTCTAAGTAAGTACACTATACGCATGAAACATGATATGGACTTTCAAACTAGTGCTAATTTTAAATGTGTTTGCGTCTCG
>DF361047.1:33684-51025 GCA_000787875.1 Solanum virginianum | reverse complement strand
AGGTTGAGAGTTTTGTAATCTATTCCTGTAAGTAATAGAAGAATTTTTCTCTCAAACTCTTGTTTACCAACACTTATTGATCATTTGGCTTCAACACCAAGTACATCCTAATGCCAAAAATAGATTATTATTTGCTAGATAACAGGGAATTCCTCAGATGGTAAAAATCTTTCACTTTCGATTCTAAAGTTATGAGTACGAGTTATCAAAGAGACACATACAAAAAAGATGATGAAGCCATCATTAGTAGCTAGATGATGAAGCCACCAGTCCTTCTTTATACTCCTTCAATTCCCTCTGGTACCTTTCCTTGTCCTTCACTCCATACTCTTGATAGACCTGTATATATACTCTTATAATAAGTACCAAACACTCTCAGAGTGTGTTTGGTATGACGAAAAATGTTTTTCGAATGTAAAAAAAATAATTTTAAAAAAGCACCTCAATGTTGTCTCTATATGACCTAATTTTGCTTAAATGACATAGTTTGAGTATAAAGCAAGTACTCTTCAATCACAGGTAAGTTTGGGCCGACTATATGAATCTGCATTGTCTATTTGACTCATTTAAAGTGCATGTTTCTCAATTTGTTATGAATCTTCATAAATCATAATACAGAATAGTACTAAATGGTCGAGTTAGGGCATACTTACCATTTTTTCTTCAGGAGATAGATTGTTCCAAGATTCTCCAATCATCTTAGTGAGTTCCCTCTCTCTATGTGGATAAAGAGCTTTGAGCATGAATTCTCCCTTCAGCTTGGAAATTTGATCCTAAATACACAAGACAATATGAGCAACAAAAATAAAAAAAGCCAAATGCACGAATTATTTCACATTCACGCACGTTCAGATGATAAAATTGGTAATTATTATAATTTACTATTGCAGATTGAAATTCACTAATACTATAAAGAGTAATTTAGTCAAATAACACTTTTTACTACTATTATCAAACAATTTTTTAATAGATACATCAAAATTTAAGTTGTTATATGTTGACACATCTTTTTAGGCTTATATTGATGTCATACTATATGACACGTGCGCCTCACGTGCTCCTCTAGTTATTTCGATGATATCGAAGAAAATAGAAACTCGAGATTACTGAGGTATAAATAAATACTTCTAGCTAATAATAACAGAAAAATATTACTGCATACCAAAATAAATAGAACATTCATGTTGAAAAAAAAAATATACTTAATAGAAAAGAAATTAATATGTGAATTTTTGGCTAACCTGAAGATTTATGAAGGACAGGAACTTGATGTTTGAAAAAGTAAACTTGTTCAAAGTGATGAAGCAAAGTGAAGTAATGTTTCCTCAATGCATATGAAGCACTTCTTGTTGTTGGAGAAAAATTGAATACTGAATTCACTTCTCTCCATTTCTTATTAGCCATCACGTATACAACAAAACAAATTTTGTATTTTTCTTAATTTTTTTTGTACAAATAAAAAAAAAACACAAGATTTATCATATCTAAATGAAATTAAAAAAATTATAAGAAAGAAAAATAAAAAAAGAAACTGTTTCTAACAACAATTCATAAAAGAAAAAAGAGAAACAATTTAACCTTGTCATAACCATCCCTTTTTGTCACCTCTACATAGAGCACATGTAGATCAAGATCCTTCAATAAAAAAAATAAAAATTAAACATTAATTAATTAAAATAAATTTTAATAAAGATAATACTTTTAAAATCCATAGAATAACTCAAGAAAACCGACATGAATTCATCTGAATCTTCTTTAACAAAAAATTACATCGCATATAAAATAAATCATATATGTTTTCTTATCTTTTTGATCTTTTCATATATCTATTTTTTACCAAAAAGAAAAATTTAGTGAAAATCCAACATGAGCGAACATAAGAAAAATAGTTAAAGGAAAAAAAGCACAAAAGTAAAAAAAAAAAAAGGTAAAAATTAGAGATTGTTTATGTGGCGGATTGGTCGAGTGGTAAGTATCCACCACCTCCACCTCCGACCTTAAGAACATTAGTTCGAGTTACCAATAGAACAAAAAATGAGAACTTCGAGGGGGTAAAAACTAAAGTTGCTTACGTGTACTTTTTTCCCAAAGTAGAGTGAAAAGTGTTGAGACATGAATTCATATTAATCTTCTTCAACAAAAAATTACATTACATATACAAAAAATCATATATGTTTTCTTATATCTTTGATCTTTTCATATATCTATTTTTTTAATTAAAAAAAGAATTTTTTAGTGAAAATTCAACACGTGTGAACTGCAAGCATAAGAAAAGAATTAA
Source organism: Solanum virginianum (assembly GCA_000787875.1). NCBI lineage: Eukaryota > Viridiplantae > Streptophyta > Magnoliopsida > Solanales > Solanaceae > Solanum > Solanum virginianum. Next base: position 48,744 of record DF361047.1, on the reverse strand, counting down.
AAAGAAGAAACACAAGAATAAAATTAAAGGTTATTTACAAAAAGGCGAAAACTCTAATGGGATAAAATAAAACTTGCTTACATGTACTTTTAAAATATATAAAAATAAAAAATTAATTAATTAAATCAAACTTTATGAAGACAATAATTTTAAAAAACATAGGGTGAACTCAAGGAGACATAAATTCATCTGAATCTTTTTCAACAAAAAATTATACCACATGTAAAAAAATCATATATATTTTCTTATCTCTTTCATCTTTTCGGATATCTATTTTTTTTACCAAAATTTTTTTTAGTGAAAATATTGCACGTGCGGACTGCGAGTGAACATCAGAAAAAATTAAAAAGAAGAAGCACAAGAATAAAATTAAAAGCTGTTTACAAACGAGAACTCTGATGGGGTAAAATAAAACTTACTTACCTATAATTTTTAGTGAAAATTCAATATGTGCAAACGTAAGAAAAAAAGTGAAGAAAAAAGAAAGCACAAAAGTAAAAAAAAAATAGAGGTTCTTTATATGGCGGATTGCTCGAGTGAAAAACACCCACCACTTCCAACCTCAAGAACATAAGTTCGAGCTATCACGAGAGCAGAAGAAGAGATCTTTGTAAAATAAAATTTGCTTACGTGTACTTTTTCCCCAAAGCAGAGTGAAAAGTGTTGAGACACTCCATGAACAGATTTGAGTCATTCACAATCTTCTCATGAGAAGCCATCAGTCGAGAAAACGCTGATCTGTTTCCGGTGCCGGGAGCAACTTCAGTTGTTTGAGACATCATGGTACCGCCGGTGACTGACCGGAAAATCAAGAAACTGGAAAAAAGGGCAATGGGGTGGTGTGAAAAGCTTTGAGCACAAAACAAAAAGAGCATGAATACAAATTTGATAATTGGGGCTATTTATGCTGAAAGAAAGTTGAAAAGATTGGTGCTTCTGTGACAAGTGTTAGAAGCAACTCTTTTCATGAAGAAAGTTTTAACTTTTGGCTTCTTCTTCATAGCAAACAAATAAAAAATTTCTTGAAAAGCTATTGAAGGATATATTTTTTTATTAGTCTATTTAAAAGACAATGATCTATGAAGTATTTTCCTTGTTAGTCTGCTTAGATATGAATGATTTTTTTTTGGGTACCATTTTAATTTTTTTTTTGCACGTGACATGTTTAAAGTTGTATAAAATTAAATAATATTTTGATATTTTTGACGTAACTTTAATTTAAGACTATAACATTGAGAAGTTTTCTTCATTTTTTAGATTTTGTGTCAAGTCAAACTAGTTATTATTTTTCTGAAACGAATGATGTATTTTATTAAGAGTTAACGACAAATAACTCACCTAACATAAAGTTTCTTGATTTTCGAGTTTTCTACTTGAACTTTTCATCAATTATTTATCATGACCCTCTTTAACTATTAATTATTTTCTTTTTTTAAATAAAAAATATCGCCATTGTTGAAGTAGAAGTAAATGGAATAATTGATAGTTAAAAGTATGGTGATAAATATCTTGTAACAATTAAAATAATTTTTTAATAGATATATCAATAATTAAGTTATTAGATGTTCACACATCTTTTAAACATATATTGATGCCATACGATATGACACGTGCTCCTCTAATTACCTCGATGATATCAAAACAAGTGGAAACTAGATATGATTAAGGTGTCAATAAAATATTTCTAACCTAGTAAATAACACACAATTGTTGTGGCATATTTAGAAAAAATATCTAACCTAGTACTAAAAAATTAAAATCCTTGAACTATAAAGTGAAATTTCGCCAAATAATACTTTTGACTACTATTATCAAACAATTTTTTTTAATAGATACGTCAAAATTTAAGTTATTATACATTGACACATTTTTTAAACATACATTGATGCCATACGATATGACACGTGCTCCTCACGTCACCTCGATAATACCAAAGAAAGCATAAACTCGAGATGATCGAGGTGTAAATCAAATATTTCTAGCCTACTTCAAAATTTAAGTTATTACACGTTGATACAACTTTTTAGTATGACACGTGCGCCTCACGTGCTCCTCTAGTTATCTCAATGATATAGAAGAAAATAAAAACTCGAGATTAATGAGGTATGAATCAAATACTTCTAGCTAATATAACACACAAATATTATCGCATATTGAAATAAATAGACTATTTTTCGCTAGACAATAGGAAATTCCTTGGATGGTAAAAACCTTTCACCTCCACTCCTAAGGTTATGGGTGGGAGTCACCAAAGACATAAAAAAGAATGAAAATTATGAAGTTTGATAATCAAGACCATCTTATAAGCATGAGAATTAGTCTAGGAAAACACGTCTTGAGAAACTACACACTATTAGGAAATAGCTTAGGACTATCTTACACAAACCATAAGTCATAACTAAGTTTTGAAACTACATTACAATAAAAATATTTACATATCCTTCTTTACTTCTTCTTTCTTCTCCCAATCAGTCACAATTAGTAGCTAGATGATGAAGCCATCAGTCCTTCTTTATACTCCATCAATTCCCTCTGGTAGCTTTCCTTGTCCTTCACTCCATAATCTTGATAGACCTATAAATATACACACTGATAATTAGTACAAAACTCTCTCAGTAAAGTGTGTTTGGTATGAAAGGAAAATGTGTTTTGGGAAAAATCAAAAAATATTTTTTTAAAAATATTTGTCTCGATACCAAACACACCCTCAATAATGTCATCCCTATATGACCTAATTTTGCTTAAATGACCTAGTTTTGAGTAAAGCAAGTACACTTCAATCACAAGGAAGTTTGGGCCGACTATATGAAATTTGAATTGTCCATATCACTCATTTAAAGCGCTTGTTTCTCAATTTATGAATCTTCACAATACAAAATGGTCGAGTTAGGGCATGCTTACCATTTTTTCTTGAGGAGACAGATTGTTCCAAGATTCTCCAATCATCTTAGTGAATTCCCTCTCTCTATGTGGATGAAGAGCTTTCAACATGGCATGTTTTTCAGCAAAGAAGAAATTGTATCCACTCCTATTAGTTCTTGGGCGGTTGGGATCCACATACATGGCATGTTTTTCAGCAAAGAAGAAGTTGTATCCACTCCTATTAGTTCTTGGGCGGTTGGGATCCACATTCCTCTTCCTCCTGCTCCTCCGCCCTGGATGGCTGTGAGGTGACGAATTGTAAGGAACAATCGCGTTGCTATATATATATGACACGTGCTCCTCACGTGCTTTTCTAGTTATCTTGATGATATCGAAGAAAATAGAAACTCGAGATAACTAAGGTATAAATCAAATATTTCTAGCTAATAATTACACACAAATATTATCACATACAGAAAAAAATAAACATTCATGTGGAAAAAGATATGTACTTAATAAAAAAGAAATTAACTAATGAATTTTTGACTAACCTAGAGATTTATCAAGGGAAGGAACTTGATGTCTGAAAAAGTAAACTTGCTCAAAGTGATGAAGCAAAGTGAAGTAATGTTTCCTCAATGCATATGAAGCACTTGTTTGTTGGAGAAAAATTGAATACTGAACTTACTTCTCTCCATTTCTTATTAGCCACTACCTATACAAAAAAACAAATTTTGTATGTTATGTTTTTTTTTCAAATAAAAAGAAACACAAGATTAATCATACCAAAATGAAATAAAAAGAATTATAAGAAAGAAAAATAAAAGGAGAAACAATATAACCTTGTCATAGCCACCCCTTTTAGTCACCTCAACATAGAGGACATGTAAATCAAGATCCCTCCCTCCAATCACCGGAATCCTTAATTAAAGAAAAAAATAAATAAAAATGAAACATTAATTAATTAAAATAAATTTTAATAAAGGTAATACTTTTAAATTACATAGAACAATTCAAGGAAACATGAATTCATCTGAATTTTCTTCAACAAAAAATTACAACGCATACAAAAATAATCATATATGTTTTCTTTCTCTTTGATCTTTTTGTATATTTATTTTTTTTACAAAAGAAGAACTTATTAGTGAAAATCCAACACGTGCGAAATACAAGCATAAGAAAAGAATTAAAAAGAAGAAACACAAGAATAAAATGAAAGGTTTCGCCAAATAATACTTTTGACTACTATTATCAAACAATTTTTTTTAATAGATACGTCAAAATTTAAGTTATTATACATTGACACATTTTTTAAACATACAGTTAAATAAAAATCAAATATTAATTAATTAAATCAAACTCTTTTAAGGCAATACTTTTAAAACTCATAGGGTGAACATAAATTCATCTAAATCTTTTTCAACAAAAAAATATACCACATATAAAAAAATCATATATGTTTTCTTATCTCTTTCATCTTTTTGAATATCTACTTTTTTTATCAAAACATTTTTATAATAAAAATTCCACACGTGTGAATTGCGAGCAAACATAAGAAAAAGAATTAAAAAGAAGAAGCCCAAGAATAAAATTAAAGGTTGTTTATAAAAAAGTGAAAACTACTGCATTGTCCATATCACTCATTTGAAGTGCTTGTTTCTCAATTAATGATGAATCTTCATAATACAGAATAGTACCAAATAGTCGAGTTGGAGCATGCTTACCATTTTTTCTTCAGGAGACAGATTGTTCCAAGATTCTACATGCGAACATTAAAAAAAAAGTTAAAGAAAAAAGAAAGCACAAAAGTTTTAAAAAAAAATAGATGTTCTTTATGAGGCGGATTGCTCGAGTGATAGACATCACCATTTCCGACCTCAAGAACATAAGTTTGAGTTACCAAGAGAGCATGATGAAGCCATCAGTCCTTCCTCAAGAACATAAGTTTGAGTTACCAAGAGAGCGGAAAAAATAATAACTCCATAAAAATTAAAGTTGCTTACGTGTACTTTTTCCCCAAAGCAGAGTTAAAAGTGTTGAGACACTCCATGAACAGATTTGAGTCATTCACAATCTTCTCATGGGAAGCCATTAGTGGAGGAAACACTGCTCTGTTTCCGGCGCCGGGAGCAACTTCAGCTGTCTGAGACATCATGGTACCGCCACTGATTGAATACTTGCCGGAAAATCAAGAAACTCAAGAAACAGAGCAATGGGGATTATTGCTGAAAGAAAGTTGAAAAGAGGTATGAAAACAAATGAAAAGAGGGGTTATTTATACTGAAAGAAAGTTGAAAAGATTTGTGTTATTGTGACAAGTGTTAGAAGCAATGGTTTTATGAAGTTTGTAATTTTTTGGCTTCTTCTTCATAGCAAAATAAAGAAAAAATTTCTTATGAAGATATTGAAAATCAGTGGGCAAAGGCAAAGTACATTAAATTTTCACAAGAAGATTGTTTTTTTCGTTTTTAAAAGAATGAAATATTTTCTTTGTTAATCTATTTAAAAAATAATGATCTATGGAGTATTTTCCTTATTAATTCGCTTGGATAAGAATGAGTTTCTCTCTTTTTGTGTAATATTTTAATTTTGTATGTGACATGTTTAAAATCAAATAAGATTAAACATATATTGACGCCATATACTATATGACACGTGCGCCTCACGTGCTCTTCTAGTTATCTCGATGATATCGAAGAAAATAGAAACTCAAGATAACTAAGGTATAAATCAAATACTTCTAGCTAATAAATCAAATACTTCTAGCTAACAATAACACACAAATATTATCATATACCGAAATAAATAGAATATTATGTGAAAAAAAATTAAATAGTATTTTGATATATTTTGGTACATTTGATATAACTTTAATTTAAGATTACAACATTGAGAAGTCTTCTTCATTTTTTAGGCTTTGAGTCAAGTCAAACTAGTTATCATTTTTTTGAAACGGATGTATTTTATTAAGAGTTATCGACAAGCAACTCACCTAACATAAAGTTTCTTCATTTTCAAGTTTTTTACTTGAACTTTTCATCAATTATTTATCATGACACGCTTTAACCATTAATTATTTTCTTTTCTTTTTTAAATAAAAAATCGCCATTGTTGAAGCAGTAGTAAAATGGAACAAATTGATAATTACAATGTATGGTGATAAACATCTTGCAATAATTCAAATATAAAATTCAAAAAATTAAGATATATGATAATTCAAATATAAAACTCAAAAAATAAAAATATTTTATTACTTGTGTTTATTTGATCATTAACTCATTCATTAATTAAAAGATCTGTGTTTTTTCTTGTTTGTTGTATTGTCTAAAGTGTATGTTAAAGTGACCGTACAATTCTAAGTCCAATGCAATGCTATGCTAAAAGCATTAATACTATGGGGTCTATATCAAATCTTTATAGTACAATATAGGTGAATATATCCTGCAGGTTCTTTTTCGAATGCTTACGTACCTATAACTATAGCATTCTGAAATTAATCCAATCACTTTCATTGGATGTTTTTTTTAAACAAAAAAAATTCAGTATTCTATGTATAATAAAAATTATTTGTGTCTACTTCATTTAACTTTTGCATAGACATAATATTAAGTGACGAGATGTGTAGCAAAGTTAACGATGGATTGAAGATTTGTAGACCTATTTAGAGTCTAAATGGTTTAGGTTAAGCATGATTGAGATAGAGTATTTGTATTGCAAGTTTAGTAATATAACTTATGAGATAGATGTGAAAGTGAAAATTGATACAAGAGTCATCTCCAAGAGAGGAGATTTCAAGTATTTTGGATCAATAATTTAAGAAAATGTGAGGATAGACAATAATGTTACACGTATTAGATTGGGATAAATAAAATGAAAGTTGCATCTGGCATCTTGTTTTGAAGAGGGATGTGAAATTAGCATGATCAATGGAATGGATTGAGAACAATAAGATCTCAAGTTCAAATCCTAGCAGTAACAAAAACACTAGGTGATATCTTCTCATTTGTCATATTTTATGGAGGTTGAGAATTAAAGTAGCAGGTCAGTAGGTAGTCGAGCATTGTATTTTTATTTTTATTTTTGTCAAGTTTTTTGTTAATATCTTATCTTCGATTTTGTTATTATATGTTACTTCTTTTTTTTAATCAATTATCATACTATTTACTGAGCTTCATGACTTCTTTATTATTGTATTATCTTCTCTGATCTACTTTGCAATACTTCACTTGAGTCAAGAGTCTACTGAAACAACCTCTCTACTTGCACAAGAAAAGGGTACAGTCTACATGTACATTATCCTCTCTAAACCCAACTTGTGAAATTATATTAGATATGTCTTTATTTCTACTCAACCCGATCTAAATTTCTAACTAGGCATGAAATTTTTTCCTCAAAAATAAAGTTTTTAAAACTTAAAAGATAAATATTCGTGTGTAACATACTATCATATTACGAGTAAAATATGAAGTTTAAAACTAAAATACCTCTAAATAAAAAGTAATTTTTTATACACTAAAAAAAGTGTATTTTAGACAAAAATAAATAAATAACTTGATTATTTAAATAATTTAATCAGTCGATACATAAAATTTCGAAGTTTGTTTTTATTTACCTAAGTTGTTATAGTTTTTCATTATGCGGACAAAAAGGGGAAAAAAAGAAAGAAAAAAGAGATAAGTGAAGGCGAATAAATACATATTTTTCACATCGAGAGGCTCAGTACTTCAACAAAATAATGACATTTTGTGCTTATTCCTTCTTTTAACTTTTTTTTGGAGGGGTTAAAACATGTTTTCTTTTCTTTAATTAGAAAAGAAAAAATTTAATTAAATTGTCGATAATGAATTTAGGACATGTGTTGGAATATTACGTTGGTCACGATTAAATAAAGTATATATATTTTTATTTAATTAAATTCCATTAATTTAATATAAAATTTAGTAAGTCTTCTTATTTTAGTTATTTTTGAGGGGAAAAGGGAGATAAAAAGATGATATTTAATTCATTAATGAAAAACCATATATTTTACAAAATTAGTGGAGCCTTTCAAATGTGAGCAAGTTTGGGTGGTTAACATTTTTTTTTTTGGGATAATGTTCCTATGTCACTCATTTTTATTTATTATCTTACATGCATTTATCAATTTTTGGGATTAATTTGCAGCCTTTCAACTATATGATATGATATACCACAATTTTTCAGATTAATTGTTATTATCAAATATATTTTCTTTTGGCAAAATTAATTGCAGAATGCACACTCTGTCGTTTTACTACATGCAATTTTCCTTTTATTTTTTGTGTGTCAAATTGTGTTGTATTTAACTTATATTATATATATTGATGACACAAAATAAAATGAAATTATTGTAGTGGAAAAAGGTATAAATTTCCTCTTAGTTTAACGAAAAGTAAGTTATATATTTAAACTATCATGACAATTTATTACACATCTTTACTATTTAAAAGTGAATTTAATACCACTTCTCTAATCTGATGTGAAAATAAAATTAAATAAAAAATAAAAGATGTACGATGCGCCAAAAATGAAGTCAAAAGTATTGGTTTTCCCGCACCCACCACTTCTCTTTCAACGTACCTAATACACGCGTGTAGATGATGTTGAAGAGAGAAAATAAAGGAAAACAAGGCTGCAAAAGATAGATAATAAATAGATAAATTACACGTGTAAGCTTGCAAAGACCTAATAGATGCGTGTAAATGACGTTGGAAAAAGAAAATAAAGGCAAACAAGTTTGAAAGAAAGAGAGAATGAATAAATAAATTACATGTGTAAGCTTGCAAAGACCTGATAGACGTGTGTAAATGACGTTGGAGGGAGAAAATAAAAGCAAACAAGGTTGAAAAAAAAGAATAAATAGATAAATTACGCGTGTAAGCATGCAAAGACCTGATAGACACGTGCAAATGATGTGGATTATGTGACTGGCTTTGTATGTTTGAGGGTGATATTAAGTTCACTTTTGAGTAGTAAATGTGTGTAATAGGTCATCATAATAATTTAAGTGTGTAACTGACTTTTTGAGATAAGTTCGATATGTCTATAGTAGATGGTCATTCGGTCAAAATAATTATTAAAAAAATGATCATTCTTTGTATAGGCGGGTATAGTCAACATATATTTCATGTATAGTCAAGTTATATTCAGTTTTTGAGTGTATCAAAGATATATTTAGTGTATATGTTATGCATAAATAATCTACATTGTGTAGTCAGTGTAGACTTTCTATGACTTTTAGTAAGTTATATTGTATAGTCACCATATATTTTTTTATTTTTTTACTATTTTGTATGTAAATTAAATATTCCTATATTTATTGTATATATTTGTATTATTCCAAATAAAATTTATGTTAATGCATCTTAATGTAGATGAATTTTATGTTGTTATTGTTGCTGAGCATAGTTTAACGTGTAGCAGTAGGTTACATATTTTGTCTTTTAAAATACTAATTTCACTTTATTATGGATGATTTTTTATGTTGATATTGTCATTGAGTGTAGGTATATAGTGTTGTTTACTTGTAGTTATCTTTTGAGCGGAGATAGATTCAAAATTGAAGACAATAGAATTTTACTAATTTAAAAATTTTGTAAATCTTTAAACTGTAATTGCTTTAATGAATATTTTTTCCATGCTAATTTATCTTTATACCAAAAAAAAAAATTAGTGAAAATTCAACACATGTGAACTGCAAATATAAGAAAAAAATTTAAAAAGGTAAAATCAAAGGTTATTTAATAAAAGGCAAGAACTCCGGTTGGATAAAATAAAATTTGCTTACATGTACTTTCAAAATAAATAAAAATCAAATATTAATTAATTAAATTAAACTTTACGAAGGTAGTACTTTTATTAAATTTCCTCTTGAAGCTGTAGCGAAAAGTCAATTACATGTTTAAACTATCATGACGATTTATTACACATCTTTACTATTTAAAAGTGAATTTAACACCTCCCTCAAATCTGATGAGAAAATAAAGTTATGTAAAAAATAAAAGATGCGCGTTGCACCTAAAGTACAGTCAAAAAATTTGGTTTCCCTGCACCAACCGCTTCTTCTTCAGGCCACCCATCACCTTTCTTTTACTATGGCTTATGGTAAAAATAAGCCAGTTGCACTCTTTTTTCATGATAATTTTTTTGAGAGAAAAATAGAAGTTGTTCAATTAGTTAGATTTACGAAGTTGTTCAATTAGTTAGGTTTGTTGTTAAAAAAAATTTCTTACAAGACATAAAATTGATCAGTCTTTACTTCCACCATCAAATTCGTCAAATAAAGCACTGATTATTCAAAAAAAATTAAATCTTTTTTTATAGATTGTGAGCACATAAAATAATAAAAATTTGAATCTTTTTTTCTCAGTAAAAAATTTCTTTATTTTGCATAAAATTAAATTTTTTAAAATATATTTTCATAGATCTTTCATCTCTTAAAAAAATCCTTTCTGGATTTTTCTTAAAATCAGTTATAATAAATCAAGTACTAATAAATAATATATAGTGATATTTAATGATGGGTGTAGCACAATTACTAGGTGGTGTAGGTGTAAATAAATAAATTACTCGTATAAGCTTGCAAAGACTTAGTAGACACATGTAAATGATATTGGAGAGAAAAAATAAAGGTAAACAAGGTTGAAAAAAAGAGAGAATAAATTACACATTTAAGCTTGTGAAGACCTGATAAATGCGTGTAAATGACGTTGGAGAGAAAAAATAAAGACAAACAACGTTGAGAGAAAAAATAAAGACAAACAACGTTGAAAAAAAAGAGAATAAATAGATAAATTACACCTGTAAGCTTGCAAAGATCTGATAGACGCATGTAAATGATGTTGGATTATGCTACTGGCTTTGTATGTCTGGGGTGGTGTTAAATTCACTTTTGAGTAGTAAAGATGTGTAATAGGTAACCATAATACTTTAAGTGTGTAACCTACTTTTCGATATAAGCTTGAGGAAAATTTTATGTCTTTTCTCTAAGTACAATAGATGGTCATTCAGCCAAAGTAATTACCAAAAAAATGATCATTCGTTGTATAGACATGTATAGTCTGTGTATATTTCATGTATAATAAAATTATATTTAATTTTTGAATGTATCATAATATACATTCAGTGTATATTCTTATCTATTTGATCTTTTCATATATATTTTTTAATGACAACTGCAAATTGCGAGCGTAAGAAAATGATTAAAAAGAAAAATCACAAGAGTAAAATTAAAGGTCATTTATGAAAAGGCGAGAACTTCGACGGGGTAAAATAAAACTTGCTTATGTCTACTTTTAAAATAAATAAAAATCAATCATTGATTAATTAAATCAAACTTTATGAAGGTAAAACTTTTAAAATACATAGGGTGAATTCAAGGAGACATGAATTCATCTCAATTTCTTCAACAAAAAATTATACCGCATATAAAAAAAATCATGTGTTTAATTTGTTATCTCTTTGATTTTTCTGTATATTTATCTTTTTACAAAAAAAAATTAGTGAAAATTCAACACATGCAAACTGCGAGTGTAAGGAAAAAAATTTAAAAGGTAAAATTCAAGGTTATTTATTAAAATGCGAGAACTCCAACAACAACAACATACCCAGTGGAATCCCACAAGTGAGGTCTGAGGAGGGTAGAATGTACGTAGACCTTACCACTACCTCATAAAAGTAGAGAAATTATTTCGTAGGAACCCTTGTCTCAAAAATCCATAAGCAGAATAAACTAGATATGACAAAAAGTAAAGGAAAGGGAACAAAAAGAGCGACTAATAGCGAAAAACACATAACAGGATGTAAATACGATAAAATTAACACATATGACAGATAATGACAACACATGATATAAAACATGACTACTCCTGCTACTCTACTATACTACAAGGCCAGACATCCCCCTAACCTTACCAACCAATTAACCTGCTACTCTAATTCACGACCTCCACTCCTTTCTATCTAAGGTTATGACCTCCACTCTAAAACTTGCTTACATATACTTTTAAAATAAATAAAATCAAACATTAGTTAATTAAATAAAATTTTATGAAGGTAATAATTTTAAATAAACATGAATTCATTTAAATCTTCTTCAACAAAAGTCATACTGTATATAAAAAAAATCATATGTGTTTCCTTATCTCTTTGATCTTTTTGGATATCTACTTTTTTTAGTGTATCATAACGTACATTCAGTGTATAACTCATGTATAAAAATGTAACACCTGATAAAATTACCAAAATGTCCCTAGATGAGAGACGCTTTCATAATGTATCTTCCCAAACTCCGATGACAAAATTGAGGCGGGAATTGCGATCAACACAAAACATTATGTGGGAGAATGGTATTGGTTGATTTTTAAGGCAACCAGATCAAAAGATAATTTTTTTGATGCGAAAATACAATTCCAGAAAAGTGTGCAACATGCCCGTGGTGCGGACTAGTCACAGACTTAAACTTAGATGTGATCCTAATATTTTCTATAGGATTAGAAAGCCCGATCAAAAAATTTTTGGTGAAAACCACCGAAGGGGACCAAGTCCGCGACGCGGACTAGGTACATGAAGGCGTATTTTTTTTTTGTTTTTCGTGAAAGGCATTCCAGACATTTTCGTAATGAGCCCGACAAGAGGCCAAGGTGGCCCAACGACAGTGGGGGACACCTGATAGGATTTTATGGGACAAGGAACATGAAACAAATGACTTTAGTAGTTTTTTGTGGGTATTAGCCCACGAAATCTGGCGCTGCAGGGGCTCCGTTGTAACTTTTTTGAAAAATCATACGAGTGGGTCCGCAACGAGCTTGGCAAGAGGCCTAGGTGGCTTGAGGCAACGGGGGAGGCCTGGTAGGATTTTATGGGCCAAGGAATAAGAAATAGGTGATTTCAAAAGTTTTCTATGAGTGTTAGCCCACGAAATCTGGCGCTGCAAAGGGATCCGATATTTTGATCAGTTTTATGGGTGTTAGCCTACAGATTTTGGGGCTGCATGAAAGGGATCCGATGTAACTTTCCTTAAAAATAATATGAGTGGGTTCGCAACGAGACTGGCAAGAGGCTCAGGTGGCCCAGTGGCGAGCGGGAATGCCTGGTAGAATTTTATGGGCCAAAGAACAAAACATAGGCGATTTTGGCAATTTTCTGTGGGTATTAGCCTATGAAAGTTTGGCTTTGCAAGGGGGCTCCATCGATAATTTTTCAAAATCATACGAGTGGGTCCACAACGAGCCCAACAAGAGTCCAGGTAGCCCAGTGACGGCGGGGGATGCCTAGTAGGATTTTATCAGCCAAGGAACAAGAAGTAGGCAATTTCGACCGCTATTAGTAGGTGTTAGCCCACGAAATCTAGCGCTATAAGGGGCTCTAGCGCAACTTTGTCAAAAAATCATACATGTGGGTCCATGACGAACTCGACGAGAGGCCTAGGTTGCTTGACGGTGGCGTGGGATAGAATTTTATAGGCCAAAGAATAGGAAACAAGCGATTTCAGTAGTTTTCTGTGGGTGTTACCCTAAGTGGCCTGACAGTTGGCAGAGGTCTGGTAAGATTTTATGGGCCAAGCAATACGAAACAGGCAATTTCGATAGTTTTCTGTGGGTCCAGCATAATATTCTTGAAAATCATATGGGTGGGTTCACAACGAGCCCGGCAAGAGGCCCAAGTGGCTTGGCAGTGTTGGCGGAGGCCTGGTAGGATTTTATGGGCCAAGGAACAAGAAACATGCAGTTTTGGTAGTTTTCTATGAGTCTTAGCCCATGGATTTTTGGGCTGTATGGGGGTCCGGCGTAAAATTCCCAAAAAATTATACAGGTGGGTCCGTAACGAGCATGACAAGAGGTCCAGGTGGCCCTGCAACATTGGCGGACGCTTGATAGGGTTTTAATGGGCCAAGGAATAGGAAAGAGGCAATTTCGGTAGTTTTCTATGTTTGTGTTAGCCCACAGATTTTGGGGTTGCATGAGGGTCCGACACAAGATTTCTAAAAATTCATACGGGTGGGTCCGCAATGAGCTCGGCAAGAGGCTAGGTGGCCCGGCGGCGTTGGCAGATGCCTGGTATGATTTTATGGGCCAAGGAACAGGAAACAGGAGATGTCGACAATTTTCTGTTAGTGTTAGCCCACGAATTTTGGGGCTACATAGGGGTCTGGCGCAACATTCCAAAAAACAATACCGATGGGTCCGCAAAAAGCTCGGCAAGAGGCCTAGGTGGCCTAGCGGCGTTGACGGAGGCTTGGTAGGATTTTATGGGCCAAGGAATAGGAAACAGGTTTCGACAGTTTTCTCTGGGTGTTAGCCCACAGATTTTAGGACGCATGGGGATCCGATGCAAGATTCTCAAAAATTCATATAGGTGGGTCCACAACAAGCCTGACAAGAGACCCAGGTGATCCGGCAGCGTTGGCGGAGGCCTGGTAGAATTTTATAGGCCATGGAACAGGAAACAGGCAATTTCGGTAATTTTCTATGGGTGTTAACTCAAAGATTTTTGGGCTACATCGGGTTCGACGAAAGATTCATCAAATATCAGACGGGTAGGTTCGTAAGGAGCTCGGTAAGAAGCTCAGGTGGCTCGGCAGCATTGGCGGAGGCCTGCAAGGATTTTATGGGCCAAGGAACAGGAAACAAGCGATTTCGGCAGTTTTCTGTGGGTGTTAGCCCATGAATTTTGGGCTGCATAGGGGTCTGATGCAAGATTCCCAAAAAATCATACGGGTGGATCCGCAAAGAGCCTGGTTAGAGGCCAGGTCGCCCGGCGGCGTTGACGGAGAATTGGTAGGATTTTATGGGTCAAGGAACAGGAAATAGGCAATTTCGGCAATTTTTTGTGGGTGTTAGCCCATGAAATTCGGGGCTGCATGGGCGTCCTGCGCAAGATTTCAAATCATATGGATGGGTCTGCAACGAGCAGGCCTGGTAGGATTTTATGGGCCACTGCATGGGCGTCCTGCGCAAGATTTCAAATCATATGGATGGGTCTGCAACGAGCTCGGCAAAAGGCCCTAGTGGCCTGGCATTGTTGACGGAGGTCTGGTAAGATTTTATGGGCCAAGGAACTGGAAATAGGCAATTTTGATCAGTTTTATGGGTGTTAGCCTACAGATTTTGGGGCTGCATGGTCGTCCGACGCAAGATTCCTGAAAAATCATATCGGTGGATCCGCAACGATGTCGGCAAA
>DF361047.1:3340-29387 GCA_000787875.1 Solanum virginianum | reverse complement strand
CGATTCTGACGAACCGGGCTCAATTTTTGAAAAGTACAGTTAATATATACTTTGGAAAGTGTCAAATTTTGTTAGGCGGTCAGAAATGAAATTTTATGTACTCCTTTGTTATTTCCCACTCTTATCATTTTTAATTGTCATTATTTTATTATCGACGTCAAATTATATGAATTTTAATTAATATTTAAATTTTTTTATCATATTAATATGAAAAAAACTTACAGTTTATAATATTTTTCATATCGTTTTTAACCATCTAAATTTTAGATTTTAAATATTAAAATTAGCTACTTCAATTTAGTTTTAAAGTTTAATTAAATTGACCTCAAAAAACAAAATAGTGACACGTAAAAATGAACAAAGGGAGTACTATTTGTTATCGGTGCATTGAAAAATTATGTCTGACTGGTCGTCTCCTAATAGATCTTAATTTGTTAAATTAAAAGTTAAAAAGGATTAATATTAGTCATTAGAGTAAGTTTGGATTTGAACTTTTGTATTAGTAGGGTGAAATTTCTGTCATTTTCCAATTAGAAAATATAATTAGGTAACTCTGATGGGAAAAAAATCATAATTATGTGATCACTTTTATATATAACACAAACTGATGCTCCCATTTTCTTGCATACAAATAAATCATCAAAAACAAAAAACATAACAAAGAAAACTCAAGATGTCAAATCTCATGGATGATAAATTAATAAATTGAAAAAAAATAAAAGGGAAATTGATCTAATAACCCCCCTCACGTTTGGTGTAATTGTCATCAGTGTCGACATCAGAAGTGTAGACAAAAGGCGCAACAGAGTACAATAATGTTTTGTGATGTCCATTGAGTAATCGATAAGAAGTAAGAAGAGCTCCTGTTTTGCCTTTGTTTTCATCAGTTGGGACATCACATTCTTCAAGTGAAGAGCTTTCTAAGAAGGCTTTGCATTGTGTAATTGTGCAAGATTGTTTTGGTGAAAATACAGCATAGTAATAACCCTTTGCGTCCGATTGATAACTTGAGAAGGAGAATGGAGCTGTTTCGTATCCGTTTTTTCCCGCCCCGAGGCATGTTATCCTTGCTACCGCTCCTGCAACGTAACAAGGACGAAAAAATTTACACTGATCGTATTGTAATGTAATTCGTTATAATGTTTTTCGTGTTATCTTGTAGATTACTATAGACTCCTGTTTCAATTTATAGAAATGTTTCTTCCTTACTTGATAATTTTTTCATTTCAACATCCTGTCTACCACGTTGAAGAATACATATCAACTTAAATGACCTTTTTGGCGCACTATGACGGTTGTCTTAGGTTAAAGACATGTTATGATCGATAAAAATAATTAGGTTTATACATCATGCAGAATATAACAAAGCAAATCTCGAAAAACAATAAATCAGACAACAAAGGATAAAAAATATATCAAATAACATGATGATTTAACATGATTCGATCAATCCACAGACCAAGCCAATTTTTTTTTTAAATAAAAAAGAGGGAACTCAATTCTCAATTCATATAGTCCAAAACCTTTTCTTCTAAGAAAAGAAAAATCAGCCAAATACGAGAAATGTATATGTTCCTTTCATGAGTTTAAAAACATTTATTTGTTCAACCAATATATAAGCAATTTGTTAATTCTTAACTCTTTGATATTAAATCACTATCAATTTCGATTCTCTCAAAAAGAATAGAAATTCGAGCAATTTGTTAATGACAGTAGAGCTCGTGATTTGTTTAAACCATGGTTAATGACGAGAGAGCTTGCGATTTGCGTAAACCACCAGTATTATCTTTTTTGCTTTGATAATGATGGATTCTACTAGAAGACTTAAGAGGAATACGTATGTTTTGGTAAAATATTAATAGGATAAAATGATCATACTACCTTGACATAATGTTATATTTATAATTAAGCTATTGATCGTCCAAGACTTTGGCTTTTCTATATATATAGTAACAACATTAATGTGACTAATCACTTACCCTTAAGTGGTATGTATTTAGATCCATATTTGCAATAAATCATTCCTTGAACAGCAATAATATTTGCTTGAGGGACCAATCCCTTTGTAGGCACATCCTTCTTGTATGTTTTTGGGGCATTATTTCCATAACCATTTTCATAATTGTCATTTGCAGAAGCAATAGTAGCAGCTGATACAAGGGATAAGAGAATGCAAAATACTGGCAAATTTTTGCTTGAAGCCATTAATGTGTATTTGACTAATTGATGATTTGGGCTTTGTTTTTCAATGCTTAATATAGAGAAAAAAATTGTCACATTTTTGGGTGATGTGCACGTATTTGATTTGTCATAGTATTAGAGGGTTGCACGATTTAATGATTTGGTGAGCCATTAACTTATTTAATAATCATTTCAACTTACTAATTATATGGATTTAAATTATGTATAGGGATAAATATTGTGACTTTTTAATATTATTAGTGTACTCTTTTAAAAAAAAAAAAATTATTTGACTTAGATTGATTTGGTATAATTATTAAGGAAATTCTTGTTAAGGGTTTACTTTACTAAATTAGTTTTAATAATGATGTTTTTAAACTGTAAATTTGACTACTGCTATTTCATGTAGTTATTCTTTTTTTGTTTTAATTTATGTGGTACTATTTGGATTTTCAAGATTTAAATGAGTTTTTTTATGATTGTATTTTTTTAATGTCTTTTAAATATTTTGAATTATCAATAATTGTTATAATAATACTTTTTATATAATTTCTAAATATATAATTTTTGTTTCAAAAAATTAAATTGTTTGACTGTTGAAATTCGAACTGTACCATATAAGTATTTAATATTACGAAAAAAGAAGTAATTAACAAAACTATGTTGACTTTCTAAAATGAGCACACAAAAAAAGAAACATGTATTTTTAGTACAGGGCCAAATCTAAAATGAAAAAGTGGGGAGTAATTGATAAAACTTATTCACATTTGATGCTTACACAACAAATAATTAAAATTAATGTGTTATTTTTTATTACTTGATGAACGGTATCTTTTTTGGAATTTGACTAGTTTAGATTTGCATGAAAAGAAAATCCAATTTTAAAGGATAAAATGCTTCCTAACGAAGGTAATTTCATATTGAGGACTTGAACTCGTGACCTCTACTTAAAGATGAAAGAACATTTTCAATTTGTTACTCTTGGAGTTGAAAATGTCTGATTTTGTCCAACATATCGACAAATATGTGTGTAACTTAACCCGTTAAAGCAGGCTTGGTACTTATAATTTATTCTAAGTTAACTATAAAAGTTATTAAATAGAGCTACCTATAATTATTTTTAAATTGATATTATCTTGTGATTACTTTTCATATGGTCAATTCATAAAATTTAAATTATAATTTATACCATTATCATCTGCATTGGTTTATGGAATTACCTCATTTTGCAGTTAGCTCCATTTTTATTCTCCAGTTATACAGTTTATTTCTTATTGAGCTAATTTTCATTACATTGAAAATTTAATTGTTTGCCAATTTTTTTGTCACGTTCACTTCCTTATATAATATATTCGGATGTTACGCGTTTGAAGCTTACATATTAAAAGTACTTTTAAGTGTATTTTTCTCAATTTTTTTTAAAATTACTATTGAAAAAAATTACTCTTTAGCTTCTGCAAAACAACTTGATACTCCACAAAAATACTTATTTCTTTCCAAAAGCTTAGTCAAACATCATTTTCTAACATAAGAATTTATTATTTTTAGAATAAACAAAAAAAAAAAAAATTATCCCCCCGAAATCTTAACCAAACAAGCTATTAGAATTTAGAACTTATGATTTGATGAAAACCTAAACGGGCCTGCTATGGGCCTGCAATCATCAACTTATGGGCCTGTTACAGTTAAGATGATCGTGGGCCTGGTTGAAATCCTAAACGGGCACGCTTTGTTGAGAAGTGACATAAATACCCTAACATTAAAATAATAACCAACAAATATATATTTGTGTATACTAGTAAGTAATATATTATATATTATACATGAGTTAGTATATTGCTTTGATTCAAAATATATATTTTGATTAAAGAATGTAATTCTGTTTTGCCAATCCTCCAAATGTGTAACTTGTCTCTATATACATATAAACAAAAATCTTGAAAATAGCCGCACATTAAAATAATAACCAACAAATATATATTTTTGTATACTAGTTATATATATTATACATAAGTTATATACTTTTTCTTCTTCAACATAGTACTATATATGTACTCATTCGATTTTTTTAAATATATTTATTTTAAATTTTGCACATCCCTTAAGTTACAATTAATGGAAATATTTTGTAATAATATTTATATTAATTAATATATAATTTTAGATTTTAAAAAATGATTTAAAATAATCAATGATATTGGGGATAAAATATTTCTAAAAATAAATAAATCTTAAAATTATTTTAGTATAGTAAATAAATAAAAATTGCCAACGAGAGTATTTGACAACTTTCTAGTTTTTTCAATGGTAAAATTTATCCAAAAATTCAAAAGAAATTTTGTTGTAGCAATTGCTTGTTCTTTTTGTTGGCATAATTCTGGACTCACTAATTTTTTTTCACTACTAAGTTATCCATTCGACTATAAAATTACACTCCACATTTCACCTTAAAAAGTCAAAAATTAATTTGAAATTATGTTTCAAAATTGAAAAAACTACATATAATTTATTTTCTAAATCACTTTAAAATAGTACTAGCACATTTAAATAAGAATATTATTCTAGTTATTTATAACAAAAAATATAATAAAAATTAATGCTATTGGACTTGTGCACAACATGGACTATCATAACTAGTACTCTCTCTGTCCCATTTTATGTGGCACACTTTCTTTTTTGATCCGTCCTAAAAAGAATATTACCTTACTTTAATTGAAAATAATTTAACCTTAAAATTCTCTACTATAAAAAATAGTTTAATCAAATAGCTTTAATAATTAATTTAATTAAATAAGGTTTTAAGTGATGTAACACAAGATGGATGGACCAAAATTTTGATAAAAATAGGCCATTGGTCTATTTGCCTACTGGTTTGGATGTTGGCGTGGCTACATGCTATAAAGTGGGTAGAGGAACCGTATTCTTTGGTAAAAATTAGGTGGGATGAACAATTTGTGAATTGTTTATTGATACTCTCATTATCAATTCGATGTACTAAAGTTTCCACTATATATGAGGTTTGAGAAATGATTCGATCATAAGGGTCTATTATACACAGTCTTACCTTACATTATTGTCAAAAGCTATTTTCAAAATTTGACATGATAGCAACTTACCAGTAAATTATTCAAAGTTTAACTTATAAATCGCTTAAAAAACGCCAATCCAAACACCCCCTTGCTATGCTTGACCTTTTCTTGGTGCATGTAGGCATGGGGTTGTTTATTGCCTGACAGTCTTTTTTGCTTTGCAATTACGTATAATATTTGGTAGTAAATAAAATCTTTAATGCCCAAAAAAGATAAGGAGGAAAGTTTAATTTAATAGTCCATCTATTTTTAAATAAGTGATATTTTTAGGTTGGACAAACTTCTTACAGATCTACTCATTCCTAAAAAAGAGTGTTTTTACTAGCTAATCTTTAATAAATACTTTTAAAAAATATAATTATTTAATAGCTGTTGATCACATAAAACTCTCTTTAGTGAAAAAAAGGATAAATTATATAATCAACCAAACATATATTGCTTAATTATTTATCATAACTATAGTTTTAAATAATTACCGCTCGCCATACTATTTCATCCGAGCTGCTAGGAGCACGAGCATGTCCAAAATTTGTATAAAAGCTCTCAATGGTATAAATTTACCCTAGCTTGTATATAATTATCATGTTAATAGATTTTGTATATGGTATATTAATAGCGAATTATACAAACAACTATTACAGCTACTATATCCCCAAAGTCATACAAATATTGCTGTCATAGCTTTGATAATCCCAAGAAGTAGAAATGCACTCTTTTCTAGAAAGGCACCTAACAACCCATTCTCCTTTAATTTTTCGTCCCCAACAAGTTTGGAACAAGCAACAACAGTTGTGTGACATAAATTATTATGATGGAGGATTCCTCCTCAAAATCCAAGAAAAAAACACACAAATTTGAACTCATGATGAAAATTAGCTCTAACAAAAATGTCAGTGGCATTGGTTGTGTTATTTTGTTAGGTGGAGCATTAATAACAGCTGCTGCTATGGGCTCTGCATTCTTGAATTCAAGAAAACACAGGAAATCAACTAATAAGGTTACAAAGAATGAGAAAACTGAAGATCAATCAAGTAATAAAGGGCTTCATTTTCTTCTACCTGAACAACACCAACCTTCCTCCAGGTTAGTATAATCACAGGAATTTTGAGTTTATGAATTTAAGTTATCTATATATGTTAAATGAATTCTTTTAAACAAGATTTGACTCTATATATGTTAAATGAATTCTTTTAAACAAGATTTGATTCGTAGCCTTCTCTGTAGCTCCGCCCTTGAATAAAGTTTTTAATTAGACTAAGAAACTCCTAATAAACTATTCCTTTTTTAAATGAGGATGATTTGGATTATCTCGATTTATTCTATCAGGTTGTAGTATGAGAAATTACAAGTATTCTTTTGCCTCCGCAAACTTTGAAATTTTTGACAAACTTCGACCTAAGAAAGTGTCTGTATGGGCTTGATTTTTGAGACTAGGATTTTCCGAAAAAAACCTCTCTTATCTCTGTGAGGTAGTGGTACAGTCTGCATACATTTTATCGGTTCCAATTGTTGTTGTTCTACCTAAGAAATTGTAACAACAACTAATTAAACCTTCATTCCAACTAATTTGGTAAAGCTTATATAGTAAGTCTTTGCTTCCATGATGTCCAAACTGTCATTGAATGTGAGAGATTGAGGATGTGTTTCTTCATTATCAGCTAATGGTATATGTTCATTGATTTTAAATTTCAGTAATGGGATTGACAAGTTATGCGACAATGATTCTACCACCTCCTTGTGCTCTACTCCATGCTTGATCCAGGTATTTACTACCTCATTTGTTTCTTTTTTCCAGAAGAAAAAAAGAGAGCATCTTAACATGGATCAAGAATTGAGAAAATGCATGACAACTTGAAGTACTAGGTAGTGAAATCTAATAATACAAGTGATTTGGTCCAGGATGAGAAGCCTAAGCTTGATGATAAAAGGGACATCCTCAATGCTATAGTCTCCGATCATCCAAAAGGAGGAGGAAACTCTCCGTCTTTAGAAAGATTGGTTGAAGAATTAGAGTTGTCGGACACCAAGATTTCATTGCTCCCCGATCCTGATCAGGAGCTGGATGAGGTTTCTCGAGTAATAATCGAGGAAATCCAAGGAAATGAGAAGATTGAGATACTATCGCGTGTAGATCAAGCTCAGGATGCAATGTTCATTGACTATCCTGCTTTGCAAATGGATGATAAAGGAGAATCAAATGAGCTGCAACATACTGGTGTGATCGAGATGGATAATCTTGAGGAGGGTATAATTCAAGAACAAGAAAAACAACCCATGGATGATCAAGAAACCAGCACTTCTAATGAGTGTGAGCCACTGAACTCTGCGTTTGAATTAATGAAGGCAGCTGATGAAGATGAGGATAAAGACTGTTTGAAGTGTGTGTATTTTGAAGAACAATGTGCTGATGCAGGAACTCAGATTGATCAATTTGCCAAGAAATGTCATGTACCAATGCAATTCAATGATGAAGAAGAGGGTGTCAAGCTGAATGATGAAGCAAATTATGAGGAGGCGACATCAGAAAACAGCCCCTGCAGAACTTACAGCATCGACGTGCAAAATTTGGATGCCTCTGCAATCAGAAATGCCTCGCTAGATGATGAACCTTCTGCTGAAGCTTGTGAAGATGAAGATAAAAGGCATATGCAGATTATGTGTTTTGAAGAACAATGTGCTGATGAAGAAACTAAAATTGATCAGATTGCCAACAAGTGTGATGTACAAATGCAATTTAGTGATGGACAAGTGTTCATCAACGACAATGATCAAGCAAATTCCTGCTATGATGAGGCAACATCAGAAAGCAGTCACCGCGGAACTTACAGTATGGACACGCAAACTTTGGCAGCCTCTGAAATCAGAAATGCCTTAGTAGACGATCAGCATTCTGCTGAAGTGATCCAAGTAATAAAAGAGACATATGTGATGGATCCTGCAGCTACTGGAGAGCAGAGCCTAGACACAGAGCAGTTGGTTGACAAACAAAGCTTTGAACCCGATTGTCAAGGACATGTTCTAAATGAAAATGAAGTTGACGCGAGTGTTTTTGTTAATGAAGAAGCAGGAGAAGAATATGATGACTACGACGACAACACAGAAAAAGAAGATGCTGCACAGGAAGTTAAATATGACATCTTGGAAGGAGCAAGAAACTCCTCTGAGCAATCCAACAGTGACAAAATTTGGCCAGCTAACTCAAGCCAGGAACCTCTGTTAGAACATAAACAGGAGAATGTGAAAGAAGAGGAAGAAGGAACCAAAATTGAAAAAGATGAACTGTCTAGTGCAGAAAACTGCAATTTGAAAAGCACACAGACCAATGTCGCCATAACAAGTTGCCAACAGAGCAAAGATGGTTCAGCAGTGAATGTTATTGGCAGCTACCGAACGAAGCTCTTGTACCTGGATGACATAGCTGCAATCACCAGGAGGAGGAGAGTGCTTTTGGGAACAATACTAGTGCTAATCTGGTACTTTGTGCTTAAAGGCGTTCTTCCAGTATAGACGGAATTCAAGATTTTAAATCAGTGAAGACAGCGAGTGCAAAATCTTATTGCACTCGCTTATATAATGTGTCAGGCTAAACATAAATAAGTAATTATATGTATACTTTGAGCTGAAATGGAATGGTGTACGTGCACCTCCTGCGATTTACATCAAAAAATGCTTTCCAGTGGAGGAAAAACCATGTAAAACAAAGCAAAATGGGGCACACATTATGAAGTTCAGTTATATGGAGTACAAGATTTCTCCAAGGAGATCAGCATAGAGCTAGACTATCGAAGATATTTTAATATATTTTGTATAGAATGTCTAACATACTTCTTTTTGAGTTTGTATAACAGAAAATTCCTTTACAAGTATAACCCGGCTGCTACTCTTCCTTTATATACAGTCGCCTGACACCATATTACCTAATATTGTTTGCTTCTATACTTGTCATGAGGGTGGGGAGGAGAGAAAACTTTGACAACTAAAAGAAAATCACCCAGAACTGAGAAAAAGAACTTAAAGTTTCACTGGACAAAACTTTCTTCCCCAAGCTTTCAACAGCTGGGCAAGTACTCTTCACCAGGCCACTAAATTAGCATTCTAGAAACTGTTTGTTCTCTGACCAACTGCAGCCCGTGGACCATCCCAAGACACCTAGGTTCATTTCGATCCTTGAACATGCACCAACCTGCAGGAGCTTAGAATTCATAAAATAGCACATAAAGAGAGAGATTGCTGAAGTATGTTCAGAAGACGTACCAAGCTCTCTAGGCTGGCTTCAATGTGAAATAATGCGACACCCATCCCCTTCCCTCTATCCGTCTCAGCCTGCAGGTGTTTTTTTCCAGTAACAATCCAGTCACCTCACAATTAACATTCTTAACACAATTGAAATGGAAGGAGAATATGACTATTTAATTGCTTAGAGCTTTGCAATATCCCAAAAGAAGACTGGAATTTACTAGATAGGCTGCACGACATATTTTAGTCCTCTCCTCATAATACAAATTTCGTGCATATTTTAGTCCTCTCCTCATAATACAAATTTCCTTCTTTGTCCACCATTTTCACAATAAATGCTCAAAACACTGTTCCTTTAAGCAACAGAAATCTGAATCCTATCCTACCCAGTTTTTACCTCTCATGATGTTTTCAATCATTGCATGTATGACATATATTTTCTTCTAATAATTTCGCAATCTGCGTACTTAAAAAAAAGATCCCACTGCACCAAGATGCAAGTTCTAGATCTAAATGACTGACTTAAACTTATGATATACCCATTCAACACAGTTCATTGTTAGCTCCTGCTGATTATTGCTGAAGCAGTACAGATCAGAGAGCTAACAGTGTCACGTATTTTATCACTAACTGCCCAATATAACTAGCTAATAAAGATGCCTACTTCCTGCTGAATCAAGGTTCAGCTATTCAATATAAAACAAATAGTGAAAATTTTCACAAATGCAGGCTAGGTTCAGACATCAACTGTAGACAGCTTTACAGTGAACCCAGACCATATTAAAATGTTGATTATCAATATGCATAGCTCAAGAGTAACAGACTAGATGAAAAATGATATGATAAATGTTCCAACTCACCGCACAAGAACATATGGTGACGCCCACAGCTGCCAATGCTGAAGTAATTTCTGCCATCATTCCTAAATGAATTATAGTGGTTTAAGAAGTCAGCAATGACACGTAATAAACTATGAGATTGTTGGCCAGACATTAAATTTCTATTACTCAATGAATAATGGGTCATAGATAATGTTCATATGTAAATGAATATATAAGGTCAATAAACTGGGAGTATAAGTAGTTGGAACTATAAAAAAATACATCAAAAACAACACCCCAACCCCAACATACTCTCACACACCTCTGGTTATTCAACATTTGATGTCATTTTTTGAACTTGAAAATACTTGCTATGTCGAGGTAGTCAAACTTTTAAATACGTATTTCTGACATCCCTCTCTCTCACATGGTGTGATGTAGTGGATAAGATCTCTCCAACATTAACTAAAGGTCTTGGATTTTAGACCCCCAGCAATGTTAGAACCTGATGGTTGGAAAACTTTCAGGCCCCAACCCCATATTATAGTGGCCTACCCAGTGCAAGTGATTGGTACGGTGAGTAGGTTTCAGCTCCCAAATGCCTAAAGCAATAGGAAAAAAACAAATACTTGCAGTGCTAGCTAGTGGCAATGATTTTTCAAATGACTTAGAACCACCGCTGCATAGCAAAGTTGCAAATGCATCTAATATAGATGAGCAGTAATGCTTTATCCAGTTTGATGCCCATATGCAACAATTAGCCTCTGGCCCAAACATTACCTTTTCGATCTATGCTGACAACACAAAACCACTGGACGGAGTTCCCTTCAAGGTTCTGCCAAGTTGCAACTTTACTAGTCAGCCAGCCATCCAATCCTGGAAGAACTTCCCTGTACCTTGGTATGTTAGAAAGTATCATTTTGCCAACACCATTTCCTTGTGACAATGTCTCCCCTGTGGCCTTCAAACTCATATGCTGCATGCACTTATTATGTTTCCCGTTTACCTTGGGAATTTGAATACTAGCACTACGGAGTTGGAAAATATCTTCACTGCTCATCCTTGACACCTCCATAACATTCTTGAGGATTTTCTCCCACGAATGATTGGTTCCCTTAGAGTAATCTGGTAATTCTTCCGCTGTGCTGTCGCCTTCAGACTCAGCGGCAAATTCCTTAACTGAATCCACAGTTATTTCAGATGCTGATAGTGCAGCTTGCTCTCTCAAAAACTAAAAGAAAGAATAGCTACACATTAGTTAATTTGTACTAGTAGCAATACATAATAAGTTTCCATTCTAGCTCTGCAGAAATACCTACTTTCATAATCTTGTGCCGCGCGCTACGAGTTTTTGCATGTTGAAGCCACTGCTTATGTCTCTCAAAAGCAGACTTGCTGGATAGACCCTGACGAAAGGAAAATAACCAGATGCTTGGAATTTTATGTTTTATTTTTTGAAATTGGTAATGTTCCAGATGCTTGCAAATGACAAGCATGAGGAACTAATTACTTGAATGAATCGACTAAAATTTTAAAAGCTTGCAGAAAGGAACAGATGACGGCAATCGACACATGTAGCTTGATCAATACTCCATCTTTCATTTTTTTGTAGTCCATTTTTAATTTATAACAGCTTTGATGGCACAAAATATCCAACAATTTAAATAATACACAGCAGACTAAAAGATAAGTTCTGTAGGGGCGAAACAGGTTCATCAGAATCCCCTTCACTGGAAAATTACAATACAGGGGCATATTTTATTTTTTATGTACATATAATAGATGATGAACCCCTTGGTGAAAATCCAGCCACTGACTATGCTTTTGTGTTGGAAATAAGTGTTTCATGGTAATATTTACTACCCATTGAGAATATTACATGCATTAATAAAAGGATACAAGCACAACAACCATATTTCAATTTATAACAGCTCGATGGCACAAAAATCCTTAAGCTTAGCTACAAGACATCAGTTTCAGACCAAAAGATAAGCTATGCCTTGTGTTGGAGATGAGTATTTAATTGTAATATTTTCCAGTTGGTATATTACATGCATTAAGACAACAACATACCCAGTAATTAAATTAATATCCCAGAACTTTCTTAAATTTGGTAAATCCCACCCTCAACCCCCACCCAGAGGAAAAAAAAAAATTAGCTGCACAAAAAGAATTTGCCCAGGAGCCCAACAGTGGTCCACTTCCACCTCACTCCCTTGGTAGTGGAAGAGACTTCCAACCTTATGGTTGGTATGGAGTCCGGTGCTGCTAGACTATGCCTCCTAGCCAGTAATACACTATAAAAGCATGATCAGTTTATGTGTTATAAGCATAAGAGGGAGGTCCAGAATTGAAAAATTAAGGAGGATAAAACCAGAAAAGATGCACACTTACATATTAAATACATCTGACCTTTATCTGCATTAAGTTTGGTTGATTTATAGAATTTTCAGAATTACAACACACACAAGACATGAGTAAAGGTCTCAGCAAGACAAACAATGAAAAATGTAGCAAGCCCCAGGCTGACCACAAAAGGAAGAGAATAATGGAAAAAAGATAGAGAACATAGGTAAAAGAAGGTTCAGAATTCATAGCAACTAACATTGTAGGTGATAATCTCTACAACTTCTGCGTTTGCAAGTACATGCATTGGTTTGACAAGATTACCATTCACCTACAAACAGAAGATGCTGCAGTCACATCCAGGTTCATGAAGCATTAAAAACCTAAAGTAACAGGATTATTTTATAAGGTGAAATATTATTGCACAATTTACTGACATGAAACAGAGCTTAAATTTCACTACTTTAGAGCACGTGAACAGCACAATCTCTTTTGCCTTCACTCTCCCTATTCTCGATCTGATATGGAAAAACCTATAGTAACAAGATTTGAGACCTTAGCAGCCACCATTTTATTGCCAATTTCAGTGTGTATCATATATGCGTAATCAATGACAGTAGCCCCCTTCGGGAGATGTTTTATCTGCAAATGTATCAAAATGGTATAGAGATGATGTAACAAGACTTAGAAAAAGGGGGGACAAATTGAGTAGAAAAATCACACAGAATTAACCTCTCCTCCAGGTGTAAACACAAAGACACGACTGCCCAACAGATCTCTGGTAATAGTATCCACAAATTCCCTAGAACTCATGTTTCCAACAAACTCTTCTTGCCACTCCCTAATTGCATTCAGCCAGCCAATCTACATAAGAAAAGGAACTTTACCACATAATAATAGTTTTAGATGAAGCCCACACAGCTAGTAAGGCACTAGACAGTTTAGCAAAAGCAATATACTCTATACCCTGAGAGCGATATTGGCATTGTTGAGGCAGACTATTTTCCCTCCTGAACTTCTATCATTGGTGGTTATAACATGCCCAAC
Source organism: Solanum virginianum (assembly GCA_000787875.1). NCBI lineage: Eukaryota > Viridiplantae > Streptophyta > Magnoliopsida > Solanales > Solanaceae > Solanum > Solanum virginianum. The sequence goes on along the minus strand of DF361047.1, from coordinate 15,667 downwards.
TAAACCATTTACAAAACCTTTCCCACTGTAATGTGCAGCAATGCCTCTCTCAGCTATGAGGTCCATCTCTTCAGTTCTTATCTGTCAAACAGTACGCTAGTATAGTCAAGTTGCTCAAAAATAATCAGAAACAAATAAATGTTAAAGTTGTCAATAAACCAGAGGCAAATTCTTAAAATCAGAAAGTAAAATGCCAAAGACACTTCAGCATTATTTTGACATTTTTAAAAAACATTTCACAAGGATATACATATTCCCATTCATAGTGAAACAAAATATTGAAATAATGGATGAACCCTTAGTTTATCAGGGAAACATCAAAGTGAAGTTTAAATTTGAAGAGTTCCACGTATTCGAATTCCTGAAATTTTGTAGACGATAGAATGGTGTCAAACATTTTGGTACATTTTATAATAGGTGGGTCATACATATTGAAATAGACGGAGTAACTGATATATTCATTGTTCCTTAGTTTTGGGGGTGCCATGAGTGTACCTGAACCTCCAAACGAAACATGCTCTCATAAAGAAATGGAATCACTGTTGTATGAAGACTTTGATAGCCATTCGGCTTTGGGGTGGCGATGTAGTCTTTCATCTGTGGCAACATGTCACAGATAGAGTGACAAAAGTCCATTAGCATATGACAGAGGAAAGGGATGCAGATAAACTATCCAATACTTACAGCACGAGGAATAGGTGTCCAAATTCCATGCACTAGTCCAAGCAAATGATAGCATATCTATAGAGGAAAAACATGTCAGAGATACCTCTATACAGTATACAGAATCAGAAAGAGGTGCAAATTTTGGTATTGATTTAATAAAAATTAAGCACAAACATATATGATTTACTACATTATTAAGTGATCGTATTTCAAACCAAAATGCATGATCACAAAGTAACATCTAATGAATGCCCTGTTTCCATGAACATAGCATACCACTATCACCCCACCCACCCCTTTTTCTCTTAACATTGGGAAATACAAGCTGTAGCAAGTTGTACACTCCCAGAAGTTCTGGTCGAAGGTTTCGAAATTGTAACCCACTAGAACTTTGAATAATATATATCATAAACAACCTTAGAAGTTTTACCAATAAAAAAAGAAAAGACAACCTCAGAAGTTTTGTGAAATCAAACAAAGTATGCAACTTCAAAAGAAAGCTGTATCTGCACTGTCATAACACAATACCTGCTGTGCACCGCAAAGGGGTCTAACTCCGACACAAGGCTTTGGTTTTATAGTAATTCGAAGCTGGCAATCCAAATATATAGAAGTAAACACATAAGAGTAGACATAAAGCAACATTTTCTATCAAATTTATCAAAGCTTATAACAAAAGAAGACCTGTGCAATTTGGTTTACTTCATTTATTGAACTCTTAGATTTGAGTACTGCTTTGTAGATGCTGCAAATGAGAAACAACAAAGCTGATGAGGCAATATTCATCATCACAACAATAAGGCAGAACACATAGAAGGCTCCCTACACATAGACAACTCAACTGAGGCTTGTACCTACCTGAATTAGAACTAAATTATATCCATAAGACACAATTTACTGACATGAAACAGAGCTTAAATTTCACTACTTTAGAGCACGTGAACAGCACAATCTCTTTTGCCTTCACTCTCCCTATTCTCCACCACCATATCCACCCTAGGTCGTCACTCTCCCTAGTCTTCACCACCATATCCACCCTAGGCAGTAGGTTCTCTCCCATTCACCAACTCAACTACCACATCCAAAAGAGATTCTCGTTTTAGGTCGCATAAAAGTCTGCTATCTTACACCAAAAGAAAGCACTAACTTTTGCTTGTATCTTTCTTCAATTTTTCCTGAACTTCTTCTTGTAATTATCCAGTTTAGTCTAGAAGATTCATGGCAGTGAATAAATGGCCAAGGTTATTGCTTATAATGAGAGTTCTTGAATTTCCCATATAAGCTTTAGTTTCTGATAATTGAATGACACCTCGACTTTTCAATATAAGCTTTCTCAGATTTGAATTAGACACCATGCAAAAGTAGTGGGGGTCTACGATGGGTGACAGAGGCTGTTGGCGACCTGAAAGTAGTCAATGGGTGCATCTGTTGGCCCTTCTCTCTCCATTCTCTTGCCTCTCTCCTCTCTGACTCCAAGAGTTTGCTTTTGTTACACCTCAAGAACTGATGGACTCGACTATTTATGACCTCTTAATTCATTATTTGTCGAGCTCATCTCAATCACTCTGGAATGGAGAAAATGGCAAAAGGAGCTAAAGAAGCCAGTCTCAGAGACCAAATTGGGAAGCGGGGGAGTTCCTGGAAAATGCAATGACAAGCAAATGTTGTTCTCTTTTTTTCCTTTTTTTTGGACTTAAAACCTCTTCTTCTCATATACAAAAGCCATTTGGCTTTTTTTGCTTTATAAGTATTGCCAAGTCAATGTGCATATAGCAGTTCACACATTGTGTTTTTGTTAGTAGCTAGTAACGAGTGGTTTAGCAGGTACAATTTGGCTTGAGTTCGGCTACTCAATAGGTACAAAGCTTGAGGTGTCTACCTGAAAATTGTCATCAAGTTAAGAGGCTGACTATGTGTTCCAATCAACAATAAAATACTTACCTATAAAATGTTACTAACAGGGACACATTTCTAGTGTGAATTTAAAATAATTTAAAACCAGAAGAACTGCAAACTTATTCAATAGCTTTGCTTTGGAAAGTACACACTAGTACCCAGAGGCCAAATCTAAGTTTGCAGCCAGCAGTAACAGATCTACGCAATTCAATCATAGAAACTTTTAATGCGGAAAAGGATCCAAGAAATTGAAAAAGATCACTATGGTCTGAAAAATATTGTAGAAAAATAACATATTCTCTTGATTAGATTTGGAAAGAAATCGGAGAAAACGATTTGTGAGTCCAGTATTGGATGTTCCCTAGATCCCAACAGGCTAACTGAATAACTTTCTCTCTTCTCTTTCCACTCCAAAATGTACAACCATTATGAGGAATTGCAAAATCAAAAAGAAAGGAGGACCACTCTTCCAGGCAGAAGAGCAACATGCTGATACAGTGGTTGTCATTATTCAGCAATTTATCAGCTAATAGTAAACCAGATGATAGAGAAACTTCTTTCAATCAGGAAGATGGTAGGACTTATTAGGCAGGCATCAAGGATGGTAGAATTTCACTCTTTCCCTTTGAGGCTGTGAGAACCCCCAGGAAAAAGGACCACAGCAAATAAAGAGAATCTAGAAAGAACCAGAGATGGAAATAAACAACAAACTAAATATGAAATTAATTGCAGGAAATAGGCATATGAGCACCTGTAAGGTTCCTTGCATATTGATTGAATTTCCGTCTTCGCCGTCACAAGTTCTAGGAATTGGTCTTCCTCTATTTTCTTCATCAATATTCTTTTCGCCTAGGGGAAGAAACCACGCAATTAGTAGGAGGTAACTGATAACTACATTAGAGTTGCCATAAACACCACAGTGATGACAGATAATGTTCTCACTTCTCAGCTTATAAGTAAAAGTGGCATGTCAGCATATATGGTGGGATGATGGGTTTTTTAAGTAATTAAATTTCAGAAGGGTGAAGGATAGGTACCTCTTCGAGTTCCTTTTCATGTTCTTTATAAAGTTCTGCAATTCTACGCTGCACCCTGGCATAGTCTTCAGCATTTGTATACATAAATGCTAAGTTTTCAAGCTCTGACTGCATGATGAGAAATCAAATGTTCACCAAATTAAGCAGATATGAGATATAAAATATAAGTTAGACGAAAAGAAACCACACATAATGAAACAAGCAACAGTAAACCCAACATTTCAAACCTCTTTAACTTCCAAAGAAAATAGCCCACCCGGACCTAACACTCTCACCAGGCAGAAGAAACACAGTTCCATTGCATCTAGTATAAAGGAGACTACTAGATCACAAAAATAGATAAAGTGAGGACTCAAATGAAAATCACTTGATGAGCTCAAATGTCTCTTTGCAGATCTTGATCACATATCACTAATAATATGCACGAGTATTACTATAATTAAGCAAATTCAGCCAAATGAGATCCTCCATACACATTAACAGCTAGAGAGTTCTAAAGGCCACACGACCAGTCACTAGGGGGAAGGAAGAAAAGGAATTTTCAGTTAGAGACATATCTTAGGCATGTCAAAGCATGTAAGAGTCTTGAATAAGCTAAAGAGAAACCTTAATTTGGTATATTCCGAGAAGTTTTGCCAAAGGAGCAAAAACCTGCAGCGTCTCTGTTGCGATTCCAGACTGATGGGGAACATGGAGCAGCAAGATTGTTAGAGATTAGATAGAAGCAGGCAGAAAAAGGGGAAAATAACAATTACATACCTGCTTGTGTGGAGGCATATGTGAAAGAGTGCGCATGTTATGTAATCTATCAGCTAATTTGACAATTATAACACGGACCTGAAACAGAAACATTTGAGATAAGGGATTGTGAAGAAAGTAACCAAAATCTGTGCAAGTTATTAGAAGCATTACCTCCTCTGTCATAGAAAGAAACATCTGCCGAAGGTCATCAGCTTTGACATCCTGTACATGGTTTTCATCCTTGCACTTGATCTTTGCCAGCTTGGATACCTAGCACATCAATCCCATTTACATCAAATTAACAATTTGTTTCAATTTGTTACCTATACAAACGAATCAACACACATACGAAAAAAAAATGGAGAGAAGAAGATTCTATGGTAACTATATCTTCTGAGGCACTACCTTAGTCTCCCCTTCAACAATACGGCGAACTGTTGCACCAAATTCCTTCTCTATTCTTTCAAAAGTAACTACATCTGTGTCTTCTACAGTATCATGTAATAACCCAGCAGTAACTGATTCCCAATCCAATTCCTCAAAATAGAGAAAAAAAAAAATCAAAGTCAGTTTATCACTTCCTAGCCAGGAAAGCACAATAGTTGCACACAACTTACAAGCTCTCCAAGGATCTGTGCAACTGCAACTGGGTGAATAATAAAGGGCTCTCCACTACGACGCTTTTGACCATCATGTGCCTCAAAAGCAAGCTGTAATAACGATCAGTAGATAAGAGTGTTTCTTCTAGTATAATGATTTAGATGGAGATTATGGCATGCCACGTAATTGGTAACAGATGCTTATCTTGCAAAGACAGAAAAGGAGGAGGAAGGAATTCAAAGCCGAGGAGACTATCAATTATGTGGAATGTTGATGATATGGGAATATACTTACATTCAAAGCCTTACGAACCAATTCCAATTCCTTGCAAGAAAGATACGAAATAGTAGGTTTAAGATCCTGCACAACAGTTAACCGACATCAACAAGATACTGACATAACATACACTTGATATAAGCAAGAACTTAGAAGTGAGAGGTTGTTCTGTATCTTCAATTACGTTAGTAAGAAATGCACACTAAAGACAGCACCTGTTTAGATTCAACATCGAAAGACATGAAAGTTTTATATATCAGAAAAGAACAACAGTAGAATGTAAATTAGACGTTCTGAGACTGGATTGGGCTTTTTTCTACTTCTAGTCAGAAGTCAGAACATTAAGCAGTTTAAAATTTCACATTAATTCCTTCCACAGAAAGTTTGCTTATTCACAACGGGTATAACTCTTAGTGCTTCTCAATTTCAACAAAAAGAAAAGTAATTGTTAATCACAATTCATGGTCTTTCCATCATGACAGAGAGTAAACGTTTAGCTTGGTCGATGATGCCAGGAACCAGAGATGATTTATAGCTAGAGGATCACAAACCTCCCACAAACTTTCAGGAGATATCTCTGCATATGACTCTGAAGAAAATGACAAAGAGCAACACAATTTCCATTTTCTAGAAGCAGATACTAGAAGCATTGAGCCAGGCACCCCTCGCAGAACTTCAACAGGATACCATTCATCCATATCAGAAGTATAACATCGCTGCCACAATTAAAAACTAGTAAGATAAAAGATTGTGATAGATATAACATTGCTTCTCAAGAAAATCAACTATAATCCTTTATGTATAACTTCTCAGAAAATACATATGGCAAGTATGATCAAAGAAAAATATGCATGTCTATGTGAATTAAGCTTAAACTCATTCTCATTAAGTCCTTGACTCAGCTCTGGAGAAAAGGGTTTTGGGAACTTGATACGGTCCAAAATCAAAGGCTTATACATGTATTTGCCACAGAAGACCCATTTCTATTTTTCTAAAGTACGTGTCATTTTATGAATCTCTATGACATTTAGCTCTAGGCTATGTTAGGCATAAGTACCGAAGAAGAGCAGATACTGTATATTCAGAAACTTTGAAACAATTGCACCTCAATTCTAATTTGGTTGAGGTACAATATATGAGTTCTTGTCATACACTCCACTCTACTAAGGTCCACTGATAATTTATAACCAACAAAAGAAATTTTCAAGATACAGAATCTTCTTTTCTACTTTTTCTCACCTCATTAATCAAGCCAAGCTAGGTTTAAACAGAAAAAACCAAAGGCTGCACTAGAAATAGATGATTGCATAATCCAAATGTATACTTCAATAATCAGGTATCAATCTTCTAATAGATAGCACATATGTGGCCCTATACAAATCACACCTTTCCTAAAGGCTTACTCTGAGGTCTAAATAAATGTTCATGCTTTGACAACAAGAAATAAATGAAAAAGCTCGCCAAGTAACCTGTTGAATTATGCTAAGCTATTTTTTTCCATCTATTTATGCATTGGTTGGTAAAGTTACACAGTAACTTTACCAGTGAGAGGTAGTAGGTACCCAGTCGAATATTAGAGGAACGCACAAGTTGGCTTAAGCAATATTTTTTATAAGAAAAATTCTTTGCTAAACTTGTTTAGCTTGCTGAACATAATGTTTTAGATAACGGGTGGATGGAATGGGAAAGAGAACATGATTTATCTAGACATAAATTCTGAAACGTATATCAAGAACTACTGCGGTCAAGCTCTACAAGTCGGCCTTCGCATATTAACAAAGAACAAGAATCAAACCAACTACTTATCAAAAATGAATAGAACAAACTAAACTTTAACTGATATACATATGTAATCTATGAATATTCAAATGAGTATATGAACTGTTCTACTGAGTTATGGAAAAAGTTTTATCTAGTATGTTTAAAGATATTCAAAGATGTCTAAAGATTTTGAGCAACTCTACTCATTGCCTTAGCCTTTCGAGTTAGATGCTTAAAATCTTTCATGCGATATCAAACTCAACCTTTACTAAGTTCATCTTACATCTGTAAGTCTGAATTCAAGTCCACATGAACTCAAAATCGAGTTACATGTGGAAGGTTGTTGAGCTATATAGAAATGTCCCATAATGGGTATCAAGGACATTAAAGTGAGTCTGTATAAACCATGTGCAACTCAGTGTTATCAAAGGCACGCTTAAGCCCTGAAGCAAGGCTCAAAATGCATTGAGCACTTTGCCTCGCTTGATGTGTGCTTCAGTGTTGTTGTCAAGGCTCTAAGACATACTCTTCCTTGTGAATGAGCATTTCCTAAAGAGGCGACGCTAAACCATTAATATTTCACTTTATCGTTAAAACAATCAATTTTTTGTCTATATATTTTGTTATCCCTGCTTTTAATTATTAGTCTTAGACTAAACATATATATATATATTTGTATGTTTTCTCCGGTTGCACCTTTTCTCAATATATCACTTAAAGCCCCAACAAACCTTAGAGCTTTTTTGCGCTTTTCGCTTTTGATAGCACTGGTGCAACTTCATCCATTGCCTTGATGTTCTAAATTGGATTCTCAGATTCCTCCACATGTTCCATAGATAAGTAACACAATATAAAAGACCAAAATTGCACAAAGACTATTTATTTATAAACGGATGCAACCTGCAGCAGTTAACACCAATTTCCTACACATCCTCTAGCAAAGGCTGTTAATATAATGACATACAATGTAGAATAAGATCGTCGGTGTGAGTCACCTATTGCGCATTTACCGCTTTTGAATTTTTTAAATTGGATTTAGACTTAAACGACTTATTTCATATCATGGTTCAGGCGTCTAATTTATATCTAATCTATTTTTCTGTCTTGGTTAGGTGAGATAGCCGAGCGATTTCCTTTTCTTTCGGATAGCAGAGTGGGCAAAATCACTAAAGAAAAAAATCTATTCAATTAGCAAAAAAGGAGAGAGAGGGATTCGAACCGTCGAAAGTAAAAAATACTATTCAATTAGCCAAAAAGGAGAGAGAGGGATTCGAACCCTCGATAGTAAAAAAAACTTTTCAATTAGCAAAAAAGGAGAGAGAGGGATTCGAACCCTCGATAGTTCTTTGATCAAAACTATACCGGTTTTCAAGACCGGGGCTATCAACCACTCAGCCTTTAACCATAAACAAAAGCAAAAGAGAAAAAGAGACCAATTCATAGAAAATCAATCCTCTGACTCGCCACGAACAAGTTACAATCACAGGAAAAACGTTAACAAGTTACAGTCAATGCAATTAATTTCAGACACTGTAATTTGGGAGGCAAGTGAACTTACACATTGGCGGATACGATCTCTTCTTCCATATCGCAGTCCTTGACTCAGCTCTGGAGAAAAGGGTTTTGGGAACTTGATACGAATCTACATTATATAGTCTCTCTTCTTCCATATCGCCCAAAAGGAGTAAAGGAACACTGAGAAGGATGAGCTGTGCTTGCAAGGGACCCAGTCAAGGACCTTGGCGCCTTCCAGGCACAAGATAACACACTACAGTCGAGTCTACCACTCACATCTCCTTTCCAAGACTTACATATATTCACACATTCGACAGAAACTGCAAAATTCAATTTTTAACAGATTCACACGTCAGCTCCACCGTTTTCCACGAGTAACCTTAGTCAACTTCCAGCTACTGAAAACCTCTAATTTGCCCTTGGAACACAAATTATTCAACAATGGAATGAAAACAAACGAAATATCACATAACTTAAATAACCGAGCTTGACTAAATTCCCAGCTAAGGTGCATGTATCAATTGATTGACATGCCATTCCCGTTCACAAATCATTCACGTTAGCTCCACAAACAAATTAGTAGATTCAGTGAACCTCCAGCAACTTAAACCTCTACTTTGCCCTTACAACACAAATTATTTAGCAGTGGAAAGAAATAGACTTACCTAACTTAAATAGCTAGCCTTAGCAATTAATTCGCAATTAAGGTGCATCTATCAATTGATAAACACGCCATTTTCACACGACGAAACAAAATTAGTAAACGTGTAGTGATTACTGATTACCTGACAATGAAGTAGCAGAAGCCATGTCTATCCACAAGCATCGGTACACAGTAGAGAAGAATTAATTATACGGTTAAGATAAATCAAGCCAACCGGAACAAAAACTCGTTCGTCTGAAAACACGAAGATGCAACAGATACATAAACATATTCGGCCGGAGAGAGTAAAATTACAGGGAGTGAAGAGAATCAAAAGATGATTCGCATTCAGAGCGGCGATTGTGGAATTGAGAGAAATTAGGGAGGAGGATAAGCCAATGGTGGAGCAAGCGAGCAAATACGAGAGAGAGAAAGAGAGCCAACAAAATGACGAGGAGATAATCTAGAGAGAGAGAGAGGGGGAGGAGGTGGAGAGATATTTCAGTCGCGGAGATTTCAGCCTAACACCACACGATTTAAACAAAAAAACTTTGATAAAGATTTTTTATCAATATTTTTTTTCCAATTTCAATTCCTTTATTCCGGATTCGCATCAGTTCCCTTCCGAAAAAATGATTCCTACTTAACATTATATCACCCTCGTGACTTAAATTTGAAAATTCACATTGCATCATATTCTTTTAATTTTTCTCAATATTTTAAATCCTATTTTTTTATTTTTTCTGTCTATACTTTTTTTCTTTTGTAGAGCTTTTCCGAAGAAGGAAACTATGACTAATTAGATCGTTAGTAACCAAATGATAACGTTTCCTTTGCAAGAATATGTGAGGCAAATTTGTTACTATTTATTAGTATTTTATAAATTAAAAAAATATTATTTATTATTTTTTAAATTATCAGAGAAATTATTTTTTATAATATTTAAAATTAAGGGGTCCTAAAATATATAATAAGAGAAAGAATCTATTTTAAAAATTAAGAAATTCATATAATGATAAGAGAAAATTATATATTAAGAGTTATTAGAAGACTTAATAATTAAGGAGTATTGAAATGTATTATAAAAGAAAAATATATTTAAACAAAATGCATCACAATCGTGGAGGATCCAAACGAATTCTGCTTTGGAGCAATGTTACTTACGTAACGATCTTCAGTAGATAAGCTACATTATAGGTGGCTAAAAAGGCTCGCTAGATCAGCAGCCAGACCAAGAATAAATGTGTAATAATGATGATTTCATACTAAGCTCAATAAAAAATACGTACACAAAATTAATTTTAATTACTGTGAAAGTTTCTTTTTATCACAAAAAGGTTAATATATACATGTTTGTACATATACATATTTTATATATAGACAATAATGATCACTAATAGAGTTGTGATTGTAACAAGGTCACTAAAATGAGCTAACTTATTACAAGTAGATGTTGATATGATTTTACTAAATAATTTTCCCTTCTGATCTTCTCTAAGTGGTGTCTTGATAGGATGGAGTGAAATTGACAAAAATGTGGGATTTACTATTTATTGTTAGATTGAAATCTTGTCTTATCAAAATATTTGTTGCCTTTTTGCTTGGTAAAAGTTATAGCGAATCATTAAATTATACAATTTTTTTATAATGACCTACATAGAATAACAATAAATTCGTAAATTGGTTGCGTATACATTCTAGTAATCGTAATATATTAATGGAAGTTGACTTCTATTTTTGTTTGGACTAAGTAGAGCTGTCAAAATGGACTTAACCTGTGAAATTGGTCCAATCCAACTGGTTATAAGGTAGAATTGGGACAAGATTTTTTAAAGGACAATTACAGTTCATGGCCGTTCAGCTAAAATAATTACCAAAAAATAATCATTCGATGTATAGGCATGTATAGTTAGTGTATTTCATATATAATCATGCTATAACAGTTTTGAGTGTATCGTATTGTATATTCAGTGTATAACACATGTATAGGTAATCTACATTATATAGTCAATGTATACTTTTTATGATTTTTGGCAAGTTATATTATAGTCATGTATATATTCTATGATTTTTGGCTATTTTTTCATGAATATAAAAGAGGACTATATATATTATAAACTAATTAGTTTATTATATACATTTGAAATCATCTCATTTTTCATGTCCATATTAAAGCAAAGCTTATAAGCTCGGCCCAAATAAGCTCTTAGCTTGTGAGACTTGACTAAGATCAAATAGGGGTCGATCCATGAGTCAAAAGTATTTATGTAATTTAAATTAAAATAATTAAAATTTTACGTAATTGTTCTTTAATTTACAATTTTATTTACTTATTTATTTGTCAAAAAAATTATTATTTTTAATATCGTTTGCTAGAATCATTGAAACAACATCACTATTTCCATATTCTATTTAAAATCTTCTCATTCTTGACGTGATATATTTCAGATATGATATTGTAATTAAAAGCATCAGTAATCATATGCATAAATGTATGCTATTATTATAATTATTATGTATATTTATATAATTTTTGTAAAGGAGTGTTTAGATTGATTTTGTTTAAGTGACTTATAAGTTAAAAGTCAATATAATAATTTGGACCTCCTAACTTTTAGCTTTTAACTTTTTGTTTTTTTTGGTACTTCTTCAATTTTAAAAGAAGTGTTTAAAAGCAATGTGTTTATCTCAACATTTCCAAAATTAAAATAGTATTTAAAAGCTAAAAGCTACTAAATATTAAGTTAATCACCCACTAAGACATATTAAAACTTAATATATCAACAGAATTTTACGTTTAAAAGAAAGAAATAGAGGAGCCAGTCCCAATTCGCAACCTTTCAAAGGTTGAATTGGATTGACTATTTTCAGGCCATTTCAAATGAAGGACAGGCCAATTTTAATCCATTCAATTTCTTGATCCACGAAACTAATTAGGCTAACCCATTTTGACAACTCCAGGATTAAGTTGTTATATCGAAAGCTTCAAGTTTAGTTTTACCATGATCATGGCGAAAACTTTAGTGAGAATTATGAATTTTCATAACTTAAATCAAATTATTAACAATTTTGTGTGCAATTATCAATGTGTTACAACAACAACAACAACAACAACATACACAGTGAAATCCCACAAGTGGGGTCTGGGGAGGGTAAAATGTACGCAGACCTTACCACTACCTAAGTAGAAAG
>DF361048.1:40996-55497 GCA_000787875.1 Solanum virginianum | reverse complement strand
ACTTCATAAAACATCAAAAGAATTTACAATAAGTACAAAATCTCAATATTTAGATAATATAATTTCTCAAATCTCAACTCTTCTACCAAACCTTGACTCAAGAAGTTGAAGGGGCATGTGAGGAACAAGATATCACACTTTAGTGAGCCTTATATAATTGGGAATTGAAGGAAGAATTGAACCTTAATGGGTTCTTAGGGTGGGAATCAAGAATCTTGCTCTTTCTCCTTTCTCCTCCTCTTGCTCAAGAAAACCCTAGGTGAAGATGGAAGAAAGTAAAGGTAAGGATCTAATTTAGGTCTTATATTTAGTCCCCAAAATAGTTGAGGGTTAAGGGAATTGGATGAAAAAGGACCAAATTAACCTTTCTTTAAAAGCTATCAAAATCCCATTACGGGCCCTGTTACTACCCATATACAGTACTACCACTCGTAGGACCCCTTTCGTAACCCTTTGTCACGATTTCAGAGTCTCTGGAAGTTTCTACGAGCCCACACTATAACTCATACCCCGACCTATAACTCATAGCAGAGGTTTGATAGTGTAACTCTGCACTGGCAGTCTTTAGTAGAATGGTCATAACATTTGACCCTGAACTCAAAATAAGGTAAAACTAGTTGCGTTGGGAAGCTAATTCAAGGGGATTTCATTTGGTATGTTATGGGTTATCTAGTTCTTTGTGTGTTAGAAGTTATGATTATTTAAAGTTGACCCTTGTATAATCCAACACTAAAAACTCGATTTATAAGAAAGTCTTGAACTCGTCTAAGTACTAAAGATCTCTTATGACTTGAATCATAGGTACATATAAGGATAGAATTATTGGGTGTCACAATATCTTCCTTTGGGATCTTTCATCCTCGAATAATGAGTAAGGATGGGCATCAAGGCACGAAAATACTTGGGACTCATATCAACACTTACCCAACAGCTCTAACTCTTAACTCTTTATAGTGTTGTGTAGATAGTTATGCGGATACTTATATGGTAGGCTTGCAAACAACCCACGATTCTGCAACATTTATAGTAACCCACTCAAAACAATAAACTTTTTGTTATTTGGTAGTAGCAGTAACACAATAGCTCTATTAACGTCCATCACCATGATGTCAAGCTGATATTGATTCCATGTATGAGCTGTGGCTTGAAGATCCTATGGTGGTGGGTTAATATCCTCAAGCAGAGGGGGTTATTATTGTTCTCATTATTCTAGTTCAATGCCATATTCATTGCATTGGTTGCAATATTATTTGTATTATTCTAGGCCATTTTTCTCAACGTTTTTTACACTCAGGGTCAAACAGAGTCAAGGGTATGCCTTGACTTTGAGTGTTGTGCTTACATTACACAATCTAGTGTGATGGCCCGCCACTTGTTCTTAAAAATAAGGAAGAATTTAGAGTCAAGGAGAAGAAACTAGAGTCTTGGAGAGGTTTTTGGAAGACTCTATAACATTATGGATAGCTCTTGAAGTTCTTTCGAAGACTCTAGAGAAGTGTGAAATTCTCTAGAGATGTGTGGAAGACTCTAGAGATGTGTGAAACTCTCTAGAGATATGTGGAACACTCTAGAGATGTGTGGAACTCTTTAGAGATGTGTGGAAGATTCTAAGATTGTATAGAAATATCTTGTAGTCTTTAGTTCTCTCTAGAATAATATGGAAGATTCTAGAAAGGGGACTAAAGTGTAAATAAGTGTGGGACTTATAAGTAATTATTAATTACACTTTGGCCCCTAGGTAGTACTATAAATAGGAAGGCCACTCATTTGTACAAACCATCCAAGAAAGTAGTAGCAATCTTCCAAGTGATCTAAAAAGTTTTCTTTCTAAAGCCCTCTTGTCTTCTTAATCTAGCATTCCCTTAGCGATCAAGAGTTAAAGGCTTACTAGTATTTGTAAGATCGTGAAAGAATCATGAGCAAATCAACTAGTGCCACACGAAAGTCTTAGCAAAGCTCTAAGTCTGTGATAGAGTGGTATCAAAGTAGGTTTACTAAGGGAAACTATGGCTAGTGATGGAGAGGTCTACGACACTAGTATTGCCAATGGTATGCTGGATATTGACAAGAAATGCAAGGGAAATAAAAGCTCCAAGAAGGTTGAGAAAGTGCCAATTGAACCATCACCAAGTGATGTTGTCTCACCCCAGCCTCATAAGTAAGTGATGATGAGCATGTTGAGTTGCTGATAGATGTCACGCTAGTCCTGGAGTGGGTTGCCCGAGTAGAGACGTCCTATCAAGCAGCAGAGTTGCTGGGTCATCGGTTGAATGAGATAGATAGCAAGTTCAAGATCTTGGAGAAGATTTCCTTGAGGAGAATAATAGCATCTGCAAGGACTTGGACATGTCGAGGGCAGCAGAAGTCGAGGCGAAAGAAGCACACACTTCCTTGGAGAGCAGGGTTGAAGCCTTGAAGGGTAGGTTCATGGGCACGCTGGAAGCCATGAGGACAAGGATAAAGGAGCTCATGGAAGTTATCAAGGAAGGGAGATATGTTACGCCTGCCATAGAAAGGGATGCCAAGATCAAGGCTCCCAAGCCATCTATTTTTAAAGGCGTCCGAGATGCGTAAGAGATGGAGAATTTCTTGTGGCACTTAGAGAATTACCTCAACTGCAACAAGGTAAGAAATGATGAGACGAAGATCAACACATCTATATTGTATCTGATGGAGATGGCCATGTCATGGTGGAAATGAAATGAGTTAGAGATAGGGAAGAGTCTATGCATTATTGACATATGGGAGTAGTTCAAGGGTGAGTTCAAGAAGGCCTTCTTCCTGAACAATGTCATCTATGAGGTGAAGTGAAGGTTCAGGGAACTGAGGTAGACGGATAGCATAAGGGCCTACGTGAAGGAGTTTACTACTCTTATACTCTAGATCCCTAACCTTACGGATGATGATATGATGTGCCACTTAATGGATGGCTTACCAAACTAGGCTAGGGCGGAGGTGGAACACCGACAAGTTAGGACCATCGATGAGGCCATCACACAGGCGGAGTCTTTGATGGACTCTCGATATGACAACTAAGATAGAGCTCGAGTAAAAGACTTGGGAGGTAGTCATGAACAAGGTGGGGGAGATGGTGGCAAAGGAAAGGGTTGGAAGCCACATCCCATGTACCATGACACTAGTAGGCCTGATAACAGGAGGTCCAAGCAGCAAAGTAGTGGAGAGGGAAAGACACAACCCGAGAAAGAGTTCAAGTGATACATATACCAGGGGAAGGGGAAATAGCTATAAGAAGTGCCCCAAATTGAAGAGCCTTGGTGCCATGCTACGGGAATGGAAAGAGCAAAAGACATAGAAGGAGGCACCCAAATCAAAGAAAAATTTGGATATGGCCCGGGTAGGCGTGATTGGGCTTTGTGAAGCTATCATACGGTAATCGAAGAAATCAAAGGAGTGCTATGCATAGTACATGGGTTTCACCATCAATGGATGACCCCCTCATGCCATGGTTAACATAGGCGCAAATATTAATGTCGTAACTAAGTTTGTGGTAACCAAGTTGGGGCTAAAATATAACCCAAGTAATGCACAACTTAAGATGGTCAATGCGCCAATGACTCCTGTGTGTGGGGTTGCTTAGGGAGTCGACATAGTGTTGGGTGAGTGGCATAGTAAGACTAACTTCTATGTAGCTCTGGTAGATCTCTTTGACTTCATCCTTGGGTAGGAATTCTTCCTAAAGAGACATGTGGTGATCGACCCCTACCTCCAACAACTCGTGGTCTTCGAGTAAGGAGGTTCCTGTATGGTGCCCTAGTGTAGATGCCCAACTTAGGGGGACAAGTTCAGTTGTCAGCCTTGCAGCTTGCAGAGGAGTTCCAGGGTAAAAAGCCATTGTCATGTTCCACGCTCGCTAAAAAGGAAAAGTCGTTAGAGGAGAAGCCATCGAAAGCAGCCAAGAGGGAGAAAGGACAACCAACTACAACAGTACTCCTCAGTCACGGAAAGGGAGCGAACTCTAGAGAAGACCACAAGGGGATGGCATGAAGACTTGCAGCAGTCCGAAGGTGGAGACAGGGAGTTTCAACAGCAACATTAGGCCGAGGACGTTGAAACATCAGGTGGGGGAGAGTGTGACATCCTACCACTTGTTCTTAAAAATAAGGAAGAATCTAGAGTTAATAAGAAGAAACTAAAATCTTGGAGAGGTTCTCGGAAGACTCTAGAACATTGTGGATAGCTATTAAAGTTCCTTGGAAGACTCTCGAGAAATGTGGAATTCTCTAGAGATGTGTGAAACTCTCTAGACATGGGTTGAAGATTCTATCTAGAATATTGTAGGAGAATCTTGAGAAGCCTTAGAGAAATGTAGAAAAATGTAGTCATGAAAGATTCTAGGATTGTATAGAAATGTCTTGTAGTCTTTAGTTCTCTCTAGACTAGTATGGAAGATTCTAGAGAAGGGACTAAAGTGTAAATAAATGAGGGACTGGTAAGTAATTATTACTTAAACTTTAGCCCCTAGGTAGAAGTATAAATAGGAGGGCCACTCATTTGTACAAACCATCCAAGAAAGTTGTAGCAATCTTCCAAGTGTTCTAAAAAGTCTCCTTTCTAAAGCTCTCTTATCTTCTTAATCTAGCGTTACCTTAGCGATCAAGAGTTAATGGCTTACTATCATTTACAAGATCATGAACAAATTGACTAATGTTGCACGAAAGTCTTAGCAAAGCTCTAAGTCCGTGATAGGGCCTAGACGTGACACGGGAAATGGGGAACCCGAAGGGACCCCAAACAAGCCTCTTAGCATATCATTACACATCCTTGGTTGTGAAAGCAAGTAAATAACATCAAGAGAACATAAAGTAAGGGTAAAGGGGCTAAGGGAGTCTTTCATAGCTTAAAAATATGTAAGAGTCAAGAGAGTCAAAGCTCAAAGCATTATTACATAACTTGTCCAACAATACTCTAAGCTTAGATTCGAGTGGGGGGCCAAGAAAACCTTCAGGGCTCACCCTTTAGTATCAAAGTACAACATAAAGAGATTAAAAAAAAAAGTAAAAGACCAAACCTAGTGTCTCTGAACTTAAGGACTCACCAATAGCTTAACTTCAAGAGATCCAACTAGCCACATTGAGGAGGACGATGATTGAGTGGAGCTCCGATTCCTACATAGTAATATCATGTAGGCATAGAGTATGCATTAGTATATTTGGATGTACTTAATATGTAGGATACACTGCAACAAGAGATAATCTACATAATCAAAATGCTTAATTAGGCAATGAATGAGCATAATAACAATATGGCATACATGAATGATGCTTGAAGTAAAATATGCTTATATAGAACATATTACATATGTAGGAAGAGAATACCTTCATAGACTAAGCAAACTAGTACTTGGAATCCAAGGTATGACCACCCCGTTGGAAGTGATTGAGAAATTTACCCCTTAATTAGTAGATAGGCATACCACCTCCATTATAATTGTCAAGGTATATACCCCTCAATATGGTAGATGAGCATGATCACCCCCCATCAAAGTGATTGAGAAATATACCCCCTAATTGGTAGATAAGAATGACCACTCCCCATCAAAGTGACTGAGGAATATACCCCTCAATTGCTAGATGTGCATACCACCCCTATCAGAGTGGTTGAGGCATGTTAAGAAAAGCCACATTAAAATCCTCCCAAAATACCACATTGTTGACCCCCTTTTCCTCTTTTCATTGATTGTACCATATTTGTGCTACCCCTTTGAGTTGGTAGGTCCCCATTCTTAGTTAGTGGAGCAATGTTTTTGGTTAATTCCATTAACGAATGAGACCTCAGCTTGATAACTAGCTAGGCAGAGGTATCCCTTCACGGCCAGCTTCTTAGAGGGACTACGGCCTTTTAGGTCGTGGAAGTTTGAGGTAATAACAGGTTTGTGATGCCCTTAGATATTCTGGGCCGCATGCGCGCTACACTGATGTATTCAATGGATTTATAGCCTTGGCCGACAAGCTTGGGTAATCTTTGAAATTTCATCGCGATAGGGATAGATCATTGCAATTGTTGGTCTTCAACGAGGAATTTCTAGTAAGCGCGAGTTACATACATCCATCCTACATGAGATACCACATGTAGGACACCATACATAGGGCACACACATAGGATACCATGCACGTAGCATGCAAATTGTCATGTAAGAAGCCACATAGGATGCATGTGTCTACCTTTTCAACTCTATAAAAGTTTAAGTACCTACTTGTGCACACTCAAAATTGGTGGTCTCTCTGATAATTTTCTTTTATTTTTTATGTAGATGGAGTGATTTCTTTTGTCGTAGGTGGGGATTATTCTATTTTCATACATGCGTTTGAGTATTAGCTGGTCTTATGATATGGTACCAAATACAGTTCATTAGACTACTTCATTTTAGTTTCTTCATCTTTGAGAGCTTTGTTGTTATTTTCTTGTTTGTTTTGTGACAATCTTGTACTAGATTTTATACTTATTATTGTTATCTCTTCTTAGTTGCGTGTTACATATATTGCACACCATTGTGATTATAAATATTGCATAAGCAGTTCTTTGCTGTGAAAAAGAAAATTATAAATTTATGCTTCTTTGAAGACGCAAAAGCAGATAATTAACTTTTTCAAGACAATATTCTTACAAAAAAATTATGTTTACCAAACCGTTTCTCTCAAATATTTACCAATCTTCTCCTTTTCGAATTTTATTTCTATTGTGTGTTCTCCCTCTCATTGAAAAGATTCTCAGTTTTAAGGTTGGTCAAATAAAATTTCTTTATTAAACATTTTATGTACTTTTTGACAAGCTATTACAAAATATTTCCTTGAGACGACCAGTTAACTATAATGCGAAAAATAGAATTATTACCATTAAAAATCTACTCAGACTTGTTCCTTACTATATTTATTTTCTGCTCTTTGATTACCATTCTCAAGGAGATCTTGATGAACTTTGACTCCTCCATGCATTTAACAAATTCACCTATACTAGAAGCCCTCCCAAAATGTTGATGTGTTACATAATCTTCATTTCAGTAAAAGTTTACCCTTGAAATTCTTGTTGGAAAAATAATTTAGTATCTCAAAAGGAAATATTTATTCAAGTCATGTCCAAATTATTCATATGATTGTTTAAGTTCTTTTTTTTATAATATTTAATATGTTAATTATTCTAATATATTTTTAAGGACTATTAAATGTCCTTAATAGTCTTATTTGACTTTTTCCTATGAAAATGTATATAACAGTAACTTTTCTAATTGTAATAGATTTGTTACTTGGACTTTATTCCTCTTAATTAGTCACTAACATTAACCTTTTATTATATTCTAAAACCTGTGGAGACTTGACCCTCTATTATTGTCATATATTCTACTTTAGAAAATGAATGAAAACACAGAAAGTATTTTTCTTTTTCTTAATAATTAGTTTCTTTGGTTGGGTTTATACTTTAACACCTTTGTTAGATTCTAGCTCCTAGTTTTATACTAGAACTTGTTGAATCCTAGGGATGCACCCATACCGGGTGAAATATCCTTAAGGACAATGTCTTTTGACATACCTCAAGCTATGTCAATGTCTTACAAGTGTTTGTGATGAAGTGTCTATGCTCATGATGAAGTATTGTGTTTGTGATGAAGTGTCTATGCTCATGATGAAGTATTGTGTTCGTGATGAAGTGTTCGTATTCGTGATGATGAAGTATTTTTCATAAGAATTTCCAACAAAATTCAGATATAGTAATTTTTTTTGATTCATTTATAGCTACTCAAATGTATCATCACTTGTCAAGTAGACACCTTTACAAAACAAATAAATGGTTCATAACATAAGAAATGTAACAAAATATTCGAAACATAAATCCTAATTATTGTGATCAACATATGGTAACGGAAAACATAGTGATATACTACTAGAAGAACATACCCCTTTTCCTATTCATTCTCTTCAACTTTCCAAAACAATTTAACCAAAGATGTGGTCTGATTAAAGATGTGTCAAGATCTAAGAGGACTGTAAGCAAATTTCAAGGTCAGTGCATGTTTTGAGTCAATCACATTTTAGATTGTAGGAGAAATATAGATGATTAACTTACATCGATAGATGATTCATGAGCACTTCTATATTCTACAGTTGAAGGTCCAGAAGAAACACCCTCCCCCTATTCTCAGTTCATTCTCTGTAGTTGCTCAAGTAGTAGTAGTTTCTTCGAGGTGGATATCACCATTGAGAATAAAGTCATCTCAATTAGGACTCAATGAGTTTACTTTGTTTTCTTCTCCTTTACGACAATAAATTAAAGTTATAACATATCAAGAAAAGATTTTGATTCTTCTTTAAACAAAAGATAATGCTTTCTATTTTGGATTTTAAAATTTCACTTGTAGTTATTAAATTGAACTTAGTTCTCCTCTTTGCAGCAACTGAACATTCTCTTCCATAGAACAATAACTAATTATAATACTCAACATTCATATTATAGATTTTTTTCATATTAGGAATCTTGTGCCTTTATGGATTCTTTTATATTAGGGATTCTCTATATGTTGCATTATCCTTATACTAACTTGAATAGAAACTTGACAAGTGTTGATACTTTCTTGCGCGCGTTAAAGTTTCACATTAATATATTTGGATACTATTACTATAAGAATACAAAACTAAAGAGGTAGTCAGTTTATTTTTTTGGTATGAAGCAAGTTGGCAGTGGAACTGAAATATCAACAGGAATATGTTATTTGAATTCACCATGCACATTAGTAAGTTCAGTGTTGTTTGGTTGTCTAATATTTGCAAAAGCTTGCTCATGTTGATATTGAGAAGAGATATTTTGGAAGCTCTCAGTTAGGTCTTCAATAGAAAAAGAACTTCCACTCTAAATTATCTTGAAGTTCAAGAAAATATATGCTAATATAGTTGAACATTATTTGGATTGCCAACATTGTACTATGACGCACCCTCAAATCATCCTCATTCAGATTCTGATGCAAATCCTCTTCAAAAGCTACAGACTCCCTCAACACTTCAATATTTAGAATAATTAAAAAGTAATTAATCAAACAGATATTTCGGGCTAGCTATCACATACAAGAAAGAGTTGTGAAGTTTGGTTTACAAACATATCTATGGATGACAATAGTCTTGCTAATTGTTCAACTTCTGACAGAATTCCTTGTGAAGGAACTGACAGATTAAATACGTTTTTGAATACCTCATTAGTGTTGGTTTCTGTTGTTGATCATAGAAAATAAAGAACAAATATGGGCCAAATACCTCTAAAATGAGAAGAGTAGATAAAGGGGAGGAGCAAATATGTCCCAGATCCACATGCTAGGCCTTTATTTTCTTGTCTCATCCAATTGACATATCAGACAAAGTTTCCATAACATTAGTAATTTCCTGCTACAGCAAGATAATATACAGTACTTCTATACAATCTAATTTACAAATTTCACAAAAATACTATTTTCTCCATTCTAGCTTATGTGACACTTTTTGTTTATCGAAGTCAATTTGACTGCTTCTATGAGATTAACTCCATATTTTAAAATTATATGAAAATTATTATAAGTTGCAATTATTCTCATGCCAATATGATGGAATAGAGTTACATAGGTTAAATCTTGAAAAGCAAAATGTAAGGAATTGACACTAATATTCAGCAAAGTTGGGAAATTACAATGGAATATCTCTCATGCTTTTAGGTAAAGCAGTAAACTACAAAGTAAAACAAAGGAAAAAGTAGAAAAGAGAGGGTCCAGATAAAAACAAAATGACTAAGGAAAATAAAATGCATGTTCTTCCATAGTCTAGTCTAGTTGGTTATTGATTTATTTATACCTTCTGGTACGAGGGTGCTTTTGGTCCTTTTTCTAATAGTTTTGCATTGGAATTTGGGACCATATATTGGTCTAGGTGCTTGGGCCATTTCTTATCCCAGGTACTGTGCCTAGGCAACTCTGACTTATGTTCTAGGTTTGTTACAGTGCCACCTCCCATGTAGACGCACCTTGTCCTGAAGGTTCTGATCTATAAATCATTGTAGCAATGCATGAGAATCCTCCTAAGAAGCATCTGTTGATGGAAGATCTGTCCACTTGATAAGGCTTTGATGAACTTGGTGATCACCCCTCATAATAGTCCTAGTTTGGATGACATCTTTAGGGAGAAGAACCAAAGAAGATGACTGATCCAAAGGCTCAATTGGAGTAATCTGATGAGAAGGAGAGCCGAAATATTTATGAAGAATTGGGACGTGAAATACAAGATGGATTTTGGCCGATGGGCCTGCTGACTCCATTAATGGAGCTTATAGATTCAGAAGAAGAAGAGATTAACTAGGAAGAAGAAGAAGAATGCATTAGAGCTAAGGGGAACTATTTCATTGAGTTGATCAAAATGATCACTTATTGTACATTGTCTATTTATAGACTTTAGTTAACAGAATTCTCAATGTGTAACTAACTGATAACTAACTCTTCTAACTACCTATAACAAACTTTAACTATGGTAGCTTGTTAACTTTGTAGTATAGTTAGCAGACTCTCTTGAGCTCATGGTTTAAATAGGTTTAGGACTTGAATTTTTGTTCAGTAGCTGATGATGTTGTGCTCGACCTAGTGCCTTAGATAGTATATCATCTAGTTGATCTTTTGAGTGAGTGAACTCAGTCTTGGTCATCCCTTGACAGATTCTTTCTCTTACAAAATGACAATCTATGTTAATATGTTTAGTTCTCTCATGGAATATGGGATTTGCAGCAATCTAAATTGTTTCTTTCTTGTCACAATGCATCTTAACTGGTAACTCAATTTGAACACCTAGTTCTTTTAACAGACCAGATAGTCAAGTAACTTCAGCAGCACAGTTTGCCATGCTTCTAAATTCAGCTTTAGCTGAACCTCTGGATAGTGTTTCTTGCTTCTTTGACTTGCAGAAGAATAGTGATCCACTAAACATAACTATGTACCCAGTGACCGACCTTCTTGTTTCAAGAAAAGCTCCCCAATCTGAATCACAATAGGCAGTTAGCTAACTAGTCTCTTCAGCTGTCATTAGTAGACAAAGTCCTATGGCTTCTTTTATGTATCTTACCACACTGAGTGCAGCTTCTGTGTGAGATCCTTAGGACAATGCATGTGGTGGCTCAACACTTGAACAACAAAGGCTAGATCAGGTCTAGTCATTGTAAGGTAAAATAGTCTTCCTACTAGTCTATGATACCTTACAGAATCTTGTAGTATCTGATCTTTAAGTTCTTTTTCCTGAGATACTGCTTTATTATACTTCACAGATGTTAGCTTTTGATTTTGTTCTAGTGGAGTACTAGCAGGTTTAGCTCTTCCTAGACCACATTCAACAATTAACTCTAGATCATATTTCCTTTGAGACATTTGTATACCTTTACTTGGTTTGGCAACATCTATTCCCAATAAAATCTTGAGCTCCCGTAGATCTTTCATCTTAAACTATTTTTAAAGATTCCTTGTGGTATCACGTATAAAGCATAGGTCACATGACAAGCTCTAATAACCTAACTCTCAGGGACCCTTGGTCTATAAAAGGTCGACTACGACTCGTAAATCAATTTATGAGTTGTAGAAGGGATCTCATAGTCTTGTCCCGTAACATTTTAGGGGAAGTTCCAACCTTTTCTGTTTCCATACCATTTTTATCTTACCCCTTGAATACCCTCATGCAATTCCAAGCCCCTCTCTCATCAAGTCAGGTGCAAACAATTCCAATTGCCTAAGTTCTAGCATAAGTTCATATATGTGTCAAATTCAAATTATGATATTTTGTAGCACACAATAAATTAGAAGGGGATTGACAACCAAATGAAAGCCCTTTGAATTAGCTTTCCAACGTAACTGGTTTCACCTCATTTAGAGTTCTGACCAAAATATTATGCCCATTTTAGTGAAGCACTATCAAATGGTCTTTTGCTATGACCCCCTCTACGGGTCATGGATAGGACTACGACCAGTATACGGGCTTTTGTAGAACTTGTCTGGCAAGTTTTAAAAGGGTATTTTTGACCTTTCCCCACACCCTAAGCCCAATAACTCATTGTTTTGCCTTTTGTATGCCCCATATCAGTTATTTCTAATGCTAATCCACCTTATTCTTCCTCACTCAGAAAATACTCTAAGTCCCAAACTCTTCCCAAGTTCTTCAAGGCCTTCTAAGGAGAGTGAAAGTGAGGGTTTTAAATTCTCTAACTCCAAATTAGATTTTCCCCTCATTAAGTTGACAAGGTGTGAGGGTTTGATTATGGGAATCTTTCTTCCCAAAAGTCCAACCCTTCCTCTTCTCTTACTACATGAAGTTATGAATCTTTGTGGTTATTTTAGAACTCTTTCTTATGATGTTACTATTATGTATTCTATGATGGCTTATTTTTGTGCATTATCATGAACTAAATATTATATGGAATTAATAGGTTATATGACTATTGCGGAAGTCTTAACTAGGGCTCTCTTGACAAGATGAGGTTTATGCCCCCCATATCTATGTTTTTAGATGATGATGTATATGATTATGATGGGTTGACTAAGAATGATTCAAACTATCTATTTCTTACTATGTGTCTTGAAATATGGTTTCTAAATAATAAGGGTTTTACTACTATGTTGAAGGGTTGATTTACTTGACTTCAAATCAAATTTATTTTTACTCCTTCTTGTCCAATACTCCTAAATTGCATGATTTTAAGCATAAGAAAGCATACCCACCATGTTTTAGAAAGTTTGTGTGATTAAGGATCTTATGTTGTTGGAAATTTATTGTATGAATTGCATGACAAGTGTTGTATGATAAGTTATAAGCTCCCAAGCATTTGTTGAACCAATGAAATGTTTCTATATTCTATAAGTGAATTAATGAGCTCTCATGTTGTATTTATGTTATTGTGAACTGCGAAGCCTAATAGAAGGGGTTATGAACTATGTTGTATGCCTCACCATCTAGTACAAGGAAAATGTCACCATGAAGGGGTTATGAACTATGTTGTGTGCCTCACCCACATATATGACTTGATACTAAGCACTACTTACATGAAGGTATTATGAACTATGTTGTATGCCTCACCTCATGTATGGTTTAATGTTATGCTTTATCGTATACTTATGTGAAGGGGTTATGAACTATGTTGTATGCCTCACCTCATGTATGGTTTAATGTTATGCTTTATCGTATACTTATGTGAAGGGGTTATGAACTATGTTGTATGGCTCACCCTCATGTACTTCCCACTACCTACTAGAAGGGATTATGAACTATGTTGTATGCCTCACCCTCTAGTTCAAGGTATTTGGATAGGCTATTCATGTCACGTTATTGTGTTGATCAAGTTATGCAAGTATGATTATTCTCGAGTATGTTACACCTAAGCATTTATTATACATGTCATATTAAGCTATTGTTTATCGACCATGATTATGCATCTTGACCATCATGAATATAATTTTTGTTGCATTTCATCACGCATACTTAGTACATTCAAACATACTAACGCATACTCTATGCCTACATGATATCACCATGTAGGGACTGGAGCTCCTATTGATCCTCCTCCTCTACTTGACTAGTCAGTTCATCGAAGTTACCTTTTGGTGATTCCTCATATCTTGGGTCAATATCTATCTTCCTTTATGTTTGCATTAAGATTTTATCTAAATTTTTGGATACTTATCTATGAGGGTGAGCCTGGGAAATGTCTTGGCCCCCAGTCCATCTATTAGTGGAGGTGTTGGATGTTAACCTCATATATTAAGCTTGACTCTTTTTATGCCTATGTCATTATGAAAGTCTCCTTTATCCCCCCTTCCTATATGATATATTATTACTTATTGTTATCTTACTTTGTTTCTGCAACCTATGATGTGTGTGAGTTATGCTAAGAGGCTCGTTTGGTGTTCCTTCAGGTTCTCCATTCGCCGTGTCATGTCTAGGCCCTAGGCTTGGGTCGTGACAAGCTTAGTATTAAAGCACTGGGCTGATAATGGTCCGCAAAAATCAAACATACTGCATTAATTAGAGTCTTATTTGTGGTTATAAAGCACGTCACGACTATGACTAGGAGGTTATGAGACATTTTGGCAAATATTTCACTTCTTCATGATCTATATCATGCTCTAGTTGTAAAGATAAGGCTTTCTCCCCTAACAAATGCTCTTTTGCTCTTTTAGATCATCCCACTACCAACAAGAAGACAAATGAGGGCATGTACACCTGAGGAGCAACTGGCCCATCCCACTCCTCGAGCTCCTCAAGATGGACGGAGTACCCAAGTTGAGTTTTGGAATGACTTTACTATGTTGGCCCATCCTATGACCAACCAATTGAACCAAGCGGCCTAAGCTCCTCATGCCCCTACTCTGGCCTTATGAGTGAGGGACTTCACAAGGACGAACTCTCCAGAGTTTCATGGTTCCAAACTGGAGGAAGATCCCCAAGAGTTTATTGATGAGGTATATAAATTGCTTGCAACTATGAGGGTGACTTTAGAGGAGAAAT
>DF361048.1:21526-34965 GCA_000787875.1 Solanum virginianum | reverse complement strand
CGATTTTTACTCCTTGTCCAATACTCCTAAATTGCATAATTTTAAGAATAAGAAAGCATACCCACCATGTTTTAGAAAGTTTGCATGATTAAGGATCTTATGTTGCTGGAAAGCTATTGTATGAATTGCATGACAAGTGTTGTGTTGGAAAGGATCTTATTGTTATCCTAATTTGCTTCTGCAACATATAATGTGTGAGAGTTATGCTAAGAGGTTTGTTTGGGGTTCCTTCGGGTACCCCATTTTCCGTGCCACATCTAGACCCTAGCCTTAAGTCATGACAAGGCCCTAGGCTTGGGTCGTGACAGAAAGAGAAGAAGAAAACACTTTTTTCTTTCTATTTCTTTTTCAGGAAAAAGAAGTTACATTGTTTCTTTTCAAAAGAAACCTTTTATACTTCTAAAGGGACACAATTTTTCAATAAGTTATGTCTCTTCTCTTTTCTTAATATTAAATAAATATATATTATTTAAATATTAATATGAATATGGGTTTACCCACATGGGAGATCCAATCTAATTTCCTTTGTCTTTCACTCACACATAGTGAGTCAACTCTCATTCCTAGTACTATGTATCTACTGTATAGTAATAATTATAAGTTTGCTCTATTATTTCCATAAAAGAATTGTTGCTCTTATGTGAAAGTGCGAAAAATTAATTGAGTTCACATGGATGGACATTTTTAATAGGAAAATTATCTCATTACATAGATATTCCTACCATATATATTGATCCACACAATGATTTGAAATAATTACAAACTATCTCATTAAATAGGTAGTTTTGTACCAAATTCAAGTCACATACATGCATATGATGTTAGATAAATGTATTATTGACAGTAGATACATCTAGAAATATCTAGTATACAGAATACGAAAGGTGACCGAGAAAGCCACATATATTTTTATACTAGATACATTTTGAAATAACAATACATAGGAAAAGAGGTTGGCGAGAGAGGAGAGAGACGAGTATTAAACATGTCCTTTAATTCACTACATTGTTTTAGGTCCTACATATGGACATCTCCTATAGTTTTATGCAGTACTACCAAAGGAGCTAATGCAATTTTCTTGTTTTGTATAGCAAAAAGGGAGAGTAGATCTAGATTACCTCTGATGCAACTATATGGTACACTTTGTTGAAGGTTTTAAGTTATTTAACTAACGGATTAGGGGTCAAGTTTCACTGAATACAATTTTTTTTCCCAGTGATGCACCCATGTTATAGAAATTCTAGATTCGTCACAGCTTGAACGTATACATAAGTGTGACTTTACACAATAAATAAATGTTCATGGTGCAAAACAATTGAGTCTAGCAACTTTTTCAGTACGATAACTAGTTCTTGGGTTATGAAGTTTCCCCTATTGATTAATACTTGACTTACAGATATGATATCTATGTTCTCAATTCACCATTCTTACACAACATAATATCCCTTGCATTGTGGAGGTCAAAATGTTCATTTCGAAGGGGTAATGTTGAGGCTTTTTTACTTATTCATCTATGGGAAGATGAAATGGGATTGTGGGACTATTCCCTGAACAACCATCCATTGCTACAAATTCTGACACGTACCTGTAACAGAAAAATGAAAAAGATATCCTAAGATATTTTGACTCCTTGCACAGAATTGTGGCATGAAACATGATTCGAAGGTCATGTTATGTCATTCTTTATCAATATGAAATGCCCCTCATGTGCTTCAAAATGACCCATAATCATAATTTTCATATATCTCAAAATTCGTGAATGATTTTGAAAATTTGACTTCATATTCTTGATCAGGGGGAAATATTAAGTGGGAAATGAGTATAACTCGAATGTTAGGAGATCCATAGAGAAAAATATTTTTCACTAATTCCTAAATTCCAGTGGTTCTTCGTGCCCTAGCCAGGACTGACCAAGGGCGTGGGCTAGTGTAACATGAGGTCCGCGTCTGGTCCGCATCGCGCCAGGGGCATGGACCAGTGTAATATTTTCCTTACTTTTCCTATTTTGACCAAGGGCATTGGGGTCATAGCCCCATGCCCACTTAAATATGAAATCACTCATACTTAGCCATTTTTTAATTCTATAACTCTCAATACCCTCTATAAAATCTCTCTAAGACTCTATCAGTTCTCTCATTCAAATCTAAGGATTCCAAGGTCAATTTTGAAACTCAAGGACTCATTTCAAACTCTAAGTATACTTCAAGTTCTCTTCAAGGAATTCAAGGTTTATGGTATGTGGATTTCATCCACTGGGTCCTTTCACCCAAGGAGCCCAACCTTCCCTTTTCATGAAAATTGCATGTTTCCAAGTTGTATTACCTATTGGTATCTCTTACCATAGATTATAAATATAAATTATGTTGGGGTTTTATGAAGTATTGATTGACTATCTATTTCAAGTTTAATCCATCAATTTATTATGTCTATTGAGACTATGCATCTAAATGTTGGGGATTTATGAAATATTGATTGATTATGCATGACTATCTAGTTCAAGCTTATACCATGAATTGATTTTGTCTATTGAGACTATGTATGTTTTGAGCTATGAAACTATGAATTATCATGAGATTTTGTAATGGATTTCAAGGTACCCTAAATGAGGGTCTTTCTACATGTTGGTGGGTTGATTTGCATTGTGTTTACTCATCTTATTTCACTCTTGAATTGTAAGTCAAAAAGATGAATGGGGATGATAGATCTAAGAGGTAGAGTTGACGTCCTTACATTAGAAAGTATTAGAAAGGTGTGGCAACGACGTCGCCTTCATATAAGTATCATGAACCAACCATGTGTTTGATAAAATGACATGACAAGAATTCTCAAGTTATTGATGATCTATTACATGATTTACAAGTCAACTGACTATATGATGATTAAGGGCTTTCAAGCATGTATTGAACTCATGAAAAATATCTATGATGTTATATGTATCAGGTTAAGCCCTATTTTAATATTCTTACCTCTTGTGACCCATTCATGTTAAATCAAGGGTTCATGTATGATTATAATCCATTCTCATGTTCAAGTTAGGCTTACTACTAGAGGTCAAGCAAGTTTATGAGCTACTCAAGTCATGTCCTTACAAGATATTCATGTTATGATTAAAGAATGATTATTTTCAGTATTTCATGGGATTAGACTTAGCACTGATGGATTGGATATCGGCGTGGACTATCTTCAAGGGTCCATACTCCTTTCCCCAAACTATGTACCAACATAGGATTATGATTATTACCTTTGCTATTCTAGTGGATCCATCTAGTGCACTTTATCATGAAATCCTTTTCGAAATGGGTCATGTTCTTGTAAGGAGGGTTAATTCATACGAAGTATCAAGGTTCAACAGAAGGAAATGTGTCCCCGGACTTGATGACTCACCAATAGCTATTCTTTAAGTTCACCAACTAGCCATGGGAAAGAAGATCGTGAGGGGCTCAGGTTCCTACATAGTAACATCATATAGGCATAGATTATATGTTAGTATGTTGGAATTTACTAAGTATGTAGAATACAATGTAACTTGATTGATTTACTACATGTCTTATTACAAGCATTGATCATACATGCCATGTTAAGATTATGTACATCCATTTCTCATGATTATACATTTTGAATATATTTGCTCATGTTTTTTTTTTGTATTGCACCCTGCATACTCAGTATATTCAAATATACTAACACATACTCTATGCCTACATGATATTACCATGTAGGGACCGGAGCACCTTTTCATCATCCTCTATGTAGCTAGTTCGGCACTTCAGAGAAAAGCATTGGTGAGTCCTCAAGTATGAGGATACTATCTATGTTACTCTTTTTAAGTTGAGACTTCCTTATATTAAACACTTATCACAATGAGGGTGAGCCCGGGAAGTGTCTTGGCCCCGGCCCTATTCTAAGTTAGAGGTGTTGTTAGATACTATACTATGTATGCTATGTTATGTGATTCACTCATTATGGTTTAATGAATATCAAAGATTTTCCTTAGTCCTGCTTCCCTTTCTATTTATAGATTATGATGCTTATTTTTGCTTCCGCGACTGAGGATGTATGATTGATATGCTAAGAGGCTTGTTTGGGGTTCCTTCGGGCTCCCCATTAGCCATGTCACATCTAGGACCTAGGCTTGGGTCATGAAATATTGGTATCAGAGAACTAGGTTGTTAATGGTCCTTAAAAATCAAACATACCACGTTGATTAGAATCTTATGCATGGTTGTGCAGCACACCACAACTATGAATGGGAGGCTATGAGGCGTTTTAAGAAACGTTTCACTTCCTCATGGTCTATATCATGCTTTAGGTGTAACTATAAGGCTTTTCCCCTACCAAAAGCTCCTATTTCTTTCTTGATCATGCCTATTTCAAGGGGAAGAATAAGGAGAGCCCGTACACCCAAGGAGCAACCGGCCCCTCCTGCTCCTCAAGATGGACAATTAGCCCAAGAAGAGTTCCGGTATGATATTACAATGTTGGCCCGTGCTATGACCAATTAAATGAACCAAGGGACCCAAGTCCCTCATGCTCCCACTCTAACCTCAAGAGTGAGGGATTTCATAGGAATGAAACCACCGAAATTCCATAGATGAAGAGGACACCCAAGAGTTCATCGATAAGGTGCATAAAGTGCTATCTATTATGGGGGTCAACTCAGATGAGAAAGCAGAGTTAGTAGCCTACCAACTCAAAGGTGTGGCCCAAATTTGGTTCACCCAATGGAAATTAGAGAGGAGAGATGATGATATTATTCCTTGGGAAGAGTTCAAAGTCGCATTCCTCGATCGGTTCTTTCCTATATAGTTAAGAGAAGCTAAGATGATAGAGTTAATGTACCTTAAGCAAGGTTCCATGAGTGTGAGGGAATATGCCTCAAGTTCAACAAGCTTTCCAAGTATGCTCCATATTTGGTGGCCGTCCCTAGAGCTAGAATGAACAAATTTGTGTTGGGGGTGCCCGAATTGGTTAATGAAGAGTGTTGTACCGCCATCCTAGTGAGTGATATGGATTTGTCTCGGCTTTTGACATATGCCGACCAACTAGAGGGGAAAAAGCTTAGAAAAAGAAGAAGTAGTGAGTCCAAGAGGGCTCGATTTAAAGGCAGTTTCCAAAGGTTCCAAGGGTGGCCGATTTCCTCAAGGTCATAATTTCCAAAGCCAAGGGTCTTCCAATGTTCCTAACAAGAGATTTGCTAATGATAACCTAAGATTCCAAGGTGGAAGTAGTGGGATGGCAAATCCTAAGTGCCAAATGTGTGGGAAAAACCATAGTTGCCTATGTTTGAAGAACTCTAATGCTTGCTTTGTTTATTGTGAAATGGGTCACAACGTCATTGATTGTTCTCATTGTCACAACCCAAGCCTAGGGCCTATATGTGACACAGCGAATTGGACCCCAACCAAGCCTCTTAGCCTATCATTTATGCATCCTTGGTCGTGGAAGCAATTAAACAACAATAAGAGAATAGAAATAAGGATGAAGGGACTAAGAGAAGTCTTTAATAGCATAAACCATCCAGAGTCAAAGCTCAAAGCATAGTTACACAACTTGTCCAGCAACACCTCTAGCATAGATTGGGCGGGGGCCAAGACAACTTTCTAGGCTCACCCTTTCAGTATCAAGGTTCAACAGAAGGAAATGTGTCCCCGGACTTGATGACTCACCAATAGCTATTCTTTAAGTTCACCAACTAGCCATGGGAAAGAAGATCGTGAGGGGCTCAGGTTCCTACATAGTAACATCATATAGGCATAGATTATATGTTAGTATGTTGGAATTTACTAAGTATGTAGAATACAATGAAACAAAAGATAGGTAACATAATCAAAATGCATATACATAAGCAAGAGATAGTATATTAGCAACATGACATGTATGATCAATGATTGAAGTGAAACATGTTTATATAGAAAATAATACATGTGTAGGAAGCGACCATCATCATAGACCAAACAACTGGTACTTGGAATCTAAGGTATAGCACACCTTTGGAAGGTGATCAAGGTATATACCCCTCAATAGGTAGATGGACATCACATCCTCCATCATAGTGGTCAAGGTATATACCCCTTAACTGGTAGGTGGACATACCACTATCCATCATAGTGGTTAAGAAATGTACCCCTTAACTGGTAGATGGACGTACGACCCTCCATCATAGTGGTAAAGGAATATACCCCTTAATTGGTAGATGGACATACCACCCTCCATCATAGTGGTCAAGGAATATACCCCTTAACTAGTAGATAGACATACAACCCTCCATGATAGTGGTTGAGGCAAAGAACCCCTCAACAAGGTGTGGTCAACTTGCAACACTATAGATACTTTTTAAGAAATCAACATATAAATACATTACTTTCGTCATTATAAAGTTACTTAAATCATGCAATAGATCATCAATAACTCAAGAACCCTAAACCAGACATTTTATCAAAAATTTGGCGAGTGTGTAATGCTAGTTCAAAATCATGCAATTCAAAAGTGAAATCATGTGAATATACTTATTGTAAATCAACCTACCAACACTTGCTAATACCCTTATGCAATATACATTAAAACCCTTCATTAAATCTCATAATAGAACATAGATTCAAAGCTCAAAACATGCTTAAAAAGTCACATTTATGAAACCCCAACATAGTTGATAGTCAAAATTCATAATAGAAGATACTCATAGATAATCAACTTGAAAACATGCAATTTACATGAAAAAGAAGGTTGGGCACTATAGGTGAAAGAACTTAGTGGTTGAAACCCACATACCTATACTTTGGAGATTTCCTTGATGAAGATTTGAATGGGAACTTAAAGCTTAAATAAATTTCTTGAGATTCGGAATGAGTTGAGGACATTTGAATTTGGATGAAATATTGGCTAAGTGTTAGAGAGGGTTTTGGGGAATGTCTTAAATGATATGAGGTTGAAAAATGACAAAGTATAGGTGTTTTTATGTATAGGAAGGCTTTAGCCAAAGACCCCAAAGCCTTAGGCTAAAATAAGAAAACTAGCAATAAAATACACTGCTCCACGACAACTAACGCGGACTGCAACTAGAAGTTGAATTTTTTGGAAAACAAAATTTTGCTGCAGTTGCTCTAAAATCGAGGTTAGACCCATCTCCCACTCAAGTTTGCCCTCTGATCAAGAATATGAAGTTGGATTTTCGATATCATGCACAAATTTTGAGATATATAAAAATTACGATTATGGGCATTTTCGAGCATTTTTTGGGGAGTTTCAATATCTCCCCCTTGGGAACATTCATCCCCGAATGTCAAAGAAGCGTACATAAAAAGAGGAATCATGAAGGAATTAGCCCCAACAAGAATGCAATAATTCACTAAACCATCATTTCAAAAATCTCAACATAAGTGTCAAAATCACCACAAACTTGTCATCATTTCACTAACACACCTCTCTCAATCTCCATATTCTTTATAGACCCAGGGGTGAATAGAATAGGAAGGATTATGAGCCTCACCAAAAACGAACTTCCTCAAGTCATCAACACAATGCACACATAACCTACCTTGGTACCTAGGGGCACCATCTCCCCCTTAGGAGAAATCCTCCCCTTTGCCACCCCTCACCAAGGCCTTCAATTCTAGCAAAGCGGGGTCAAGATCTTGTCTTGCCTTCACCTCCTAAATCAATAAAGATTTAGAACCATCAACAACCACTACACCATTGTTATCAACCTTTTCCAACCTAACCCCTAATCTAGCCAATTGATGGACCTCTCTAGTCACCTCCTTGCCACCATCATCGATATGAGTTAGGCTACCCATAGACACCCCACTCAAAGCGTCGGCCACAATATTAGCCTTACCAGGGTGATAATGCATACCCACATCATAATCCTTAAGAAGCTCTAACTACCTATCGACCACAATATTTGCCTTACATGGGTGATAATGCACACTCATATCATAATCTTTGAGAAGCCCTAACCACCTTCATTGTCTGAAGTTAGATCTTTTCTGGTGAATACATATTGGAGACTCTTATGATCGATAAACATATCAGCATGCACCCCATACAAATAATGATGCCAAATTTTCAAGGCAAATACTAGGGCGGCCAATTCAAGATCATGGGTAGGGTAATTCTTTTCATGCACCTTCAATTATCTAGAGGCATAAGCTATCATCTTACATTTTGCATCAAAACACAACCCAAACAAATTTTGAGGCATCACAATACACAACAAGCCTTTCAAACCCTTCTGGTAAAGACAAGATAGGAGCGGAGACAGGCTTATCTTTCAAAGTTTGCGAACCCTTTTCAGACTCATCAGTCCACATAAACTTTTCCTTCTTTTGGGTCAGATTAGTCGTGGGAGAAGCAATAGAAGAGAACCTATTTACAAATCTCCAATAATAACCTGCTAAGCCCAAAAAGCTTCTAATATTCGATGGGGTCAATGGTCTAGGCCAATTTCTAATTACCTCCGTTTTCTTAGGATCCACCTTAATATCATCACCCAACACCACATGACCTAGAAAGGTAACCTCTTTCAACCAAAACTCACATTCTCATATTTGGCATACAACTTCTCCTTTCTCAAGATTTGCAACACCACTCTCAAGTGATCCACATGATCCTCCTCACTATAGGAATAGATAAAGATATCATCAATAAACACCATCGCAAACAAATCAAGGGAGGGTTTGAAAATCCTATTCATAAGATCCATAAAGATAAATGGTGCATTGGTCAACCCAAAAGACATAAATATAAATTCATAGTGCTCATATCTAGTCTAGAAGGCTGTCTTAGGAATGTCACACTCCCTCACTTTCACTTGGTGATACTCGGGCCGAAGATCAATCTTAGAGAAGTGACTAGTCCCTTGAAGTTGATCAAAAGATCATCAATCCTTGGTAGAGGGTACTTATTCTTGATGGTGACTCTATTGAATTGCTGATAATCAATACACTTCCTAAGAGATTCTTCTTCTTCACAAACAACACTGGTGCACCCCAAGGTGATTGGCTAGGCCTAATAAAATCCTTCTCCAACAAATCCCTCAATTGCTCTTTCAACTCCTTTAACTCCGTCGGGGTCATATGGTAAGGGGGAATAGAAATGGGTTGAGTATCAAGAAGGAGGTTTGTGCCAAAATCTATTTCCCTTTCGGGAGAAACACCGGGAAGCTCATTAGGAAAGACATCAAGGAACTCATTTACCACCAGAACCAACTCTATAGGAAGGACTTTGGATTTAACATCCCTAACCTAACAAGATAATAGAGACACCCTTTAAAAATTAACTTTTGGGCTTTAATGGAAGAAATGAATCTACCCTTGACCATCAAATCAAGACTCTTCCACTCAAGGATAGGTTCATTAGAGAATTGGAATTTGACCCTATAGGTTCTACAACCAATAGAGGCATAATATGCATGCAACCAATCCATCCCAAGAATGACATCAAAATTCACCATATCCAACTCCCCAAAATCATAAGGCAATATTTTATGCAAAATAAAAATGGGATAATTTCTATAGACCCTTCTAGCAATAATGGATGCACCAACGAGAGTATACACCTCATATGACTCAGACAATAATTTGGGTTCAACATGAAACTTTTTGGAAACAAAAGGAGTAACAAAAGAATGAGTGGCACCCCGGTCTATCAATGCATACATATCAAAATCAAAGACTTTTAACATACCGGTAGAGCACCATGCCAAGTCTAGTGATCCCCTAGAGGGGTGTGGTTGGAAACGTCGATGGTCAACTCCATAATCCTTAGTAACCCATGGAAAATGCCCTGACTCATGATTCTTTGCACCATACTCAAAACATACACTCGAACAGGCCACACAATCTCTCGGATAGTATTCTCCACACTTGTGACTCATGGGAGGAACTTGAACATCGACACCTTTGCCTTGAGGAGCACTAGCTCTACCATCGAGTTGAGTTGGAGGACAACCACTAACTTTGTGATCAAATTCACCACAACCAAAGAAAGCATTAGACTTCTTCAAATATGGGCCACTATGGCCTTTCCAACACTTTTGGCATGTAGGAGAAACTTGCACACAAACACCTTTGCCTTTCCCTTGAATATTTGGGCAATTTGAAAGCTTGTGGTCCATCTTGCCACACCCAAAGCATGCACTCATCTTTCTCCTACATATGTCATCATGATTTCTCCCATATTTTGGGCACTTTGGATGAGTCGTTCTACCATAGCCACCGAGCTTAGCATATGGAAGCCTATCTTAAAGTTGAGTTATCCCTCCCCTTTCCTTAGACACCAAGGGGATTCCCTCATCTTGTCCCCTACACCACCACACTTGAAACAACCTTTAACTCCTGCCAAACACTTCCCTTGATGCTCCTTGCCACACCCATGACAATTGACGAAATTGATTATCTCTTTGTGATACTTGGGCATCGGTGGAGTAGTAGAAGATAAGGCACCACAAACTCGGGCCCTCTTAGCCTTCCTCTCCTTTCCCTTATCTTTTGAAGTCTTGGGAGCACCCACTTATTGACTGAATTGAGTTGACACCGCTTTGCCCAATAGCCATAAAGCATTACGAACCTCCGCATTTGACATGTCATCGTCCTAAATAGCTTCAGGCATATTCTGAAACCCAATGATTAAGAACCTGAAGGGACCCCAAACAAGTCTCTTAGCATATCATTTACACATCCTTGGTTGCGAAAGTAAGCCTAGGGCCTAGATGTGACACGGTGAATGGGAACCCAAAGGGACCCCAAACAAGCCTATTAGCATATCATTTACATATCCTTGGTCTCGAAAGAAATTAAACAACAATAAGAGAATATAAATAAGGATAAAGGGACTAAGGGAAGTCTTTAATAGCTTAAACCATCAAGAGTCAAAGCTCAAAGCATAGTTACATAACTTGTCAAACAACACCTCTAACATAGATTAGGCAGGGGCCAAGACAACTTTCTGGGCTCACCCTTTTAGTATCAAGGTTCAACATAAGGAAATAGAAAAAGTATAAGTGCAAAGCTATTGCCCCCGAACTTGAGGACTCATCAATAGCTATTCTTCAAGATGACCAACTAGCCACGGGGAGGATGATCGTGAGGGGCTCCGGTTCTTACATAGTAATATCAAGTAGGCATAGAGTATGTGTTAGTATGTTAGATGTACTAAGTATGTAGGATCCAATGCAACAAGAAATAGGTAACATAATCAAAATGCATATCTATAAGCAAGAGATAGTATATTAGCAACATGGCATGTACGATCAATGCTTGAAGTAAAACATGCTTATATAAAACATGATGCATGTGTAGGAAGAGAAGTTCATCATAGACCAAGCAACTAGTACTTGTAATACAAGGTAACGCACCCTCTTTGTAATGACCCCAAAAAGTGCCTGAAAATGTGCCTCGAAAGGGCCCAAAATTATAATTTTCATATATCTAAAAATCTGTACATTATTTTGAAAATCCAACTTCATATTCTTGTTCAGGGAGTCAAATCTAGGGGAACAAGGTCTAACCCCGATTTTACAGAAACCATAGCAAAATCCAAAATTTCAAAGTGTAAATTTCTAGTAGCTACTTTGAGTCACTAGCGCGTATTTTACTGCCAGTTTTAAGTTTCGGTCCAAGACTTTTAAGTCTTGAGCCTAAGGCTTCCCACAAGAGAAAAAACCTATACATAGCCATATTTTGCCTTTATATCATACAA
The DNA here is from genome assembly GCA_000787875.1 of Solanum virginianum. Lineage (NCBI taxonomy): Eukaryota > Viridiplantae > Streptophyta > Magnoliopsida > Solanales > Solanaceae > Solanum > Solanum virginianum. The sequence continues at coordinate 23,268 of DF361048.1, read as the reverse complement.
GACATTCTGCAATAGTCACTCAAACACTTAGGCTTGTATTTCTCTCAAGATTTAAGTGGCAAAACCCTCTCTGGATCTTAAGGAATTCAACCAAGCTTCAATTCTTCATCTCCAATCTTCTTCAAGTTCATCTCCAAAGCTAAGGTATGTGGGTTTCTTTCATGGGTTCCTTTTACCCATGATACCCAAGCTTTCTTTTACTTAAATTTACATGATTTAAAGATGATTTAATAATGGGTCTTATTTATTATGAAAATCATGGCACACCATGTTTAGGTTTATGAAATTGTGCTATTTTACTATTTTTAGGCTATGAATCTAAGATCTAATATGAGAATTAATGAAGGTTACACACTATGTTGGGGTTTATGAAATGGTAACTGTTTAGGTTTTGGGCTATGAATCGAAGATCTATTGTGGGATTTGATGAAGGATTTTGATGTATATTGCTTGAGGGTGTTTCCAAGTATCTATTGAAGGTTTTACATTGGATTTTCTAGCATGATAAAACTCTTAAATTGCATGGTTTAACACTAGCACTACACACCCTCTAAGTGTTTGATAAAATGTCCGATTATGGATTCTTGAGGAATTGAAGGTATAATGCATGACTAATGAATTGAATGACTATATGATGATGAAATGATAATGAAATGAATGTGTATATATATGATATTCTCCTATATAGTATTGGAATGTGACCATGCCCTACTCGGGGGTTGCACGTCGGGTAACCTTATCAAGAGGTTCGTACCTTGATAACCTATTGGAGGGTTTGTACTCTGGCACCACGGATGGTAGGGTGCCACTATCTATCAACCTTGTTAGGGATTTGTACCTATCAACCTATCAAGGGGTTTGTACTCAGGCACCACGGTGGTAGGGTGCGACGATCCACCAACCTATCAGGGGGTTTATACTCTGGTACAATAGATGGTAGGGTACCATGATCCACCAACCTATCAGGGGGTTTTTCTTCAGTACNNNNATGTGTGACGACCAACCTTTTTGGGAGTTTTTACCGATCAATCTATTGGGGGGTTTGTACTCCAGCACCACAGGTGGTAGGGTGCGACGATCCACCACCCTTTTGATGGGATTTGTACCTCAATCACCAAGGGTAGTAGGGTGTGATAATTCACCAGTAGTTTAATGGTCTCTTCTTACTCATATGTTATATTCTATGTAAGCATATTTTACTTAAGCATTAATCGTAGATGTCATATTGTTACTATGCAATCTATTGTTTATCACTATGCATTTTGACTATGATGTCTATCGCTCGTTACATTCTATCCCACAAACTTAGTACATTCAAACATACTAACGCATACTCAATGCCTGCATGATGTCACCATATAAAAATTAGTGCACCACTTGATCATCCTCCTCCTTCACGTGGCTAGTATGATTGTCTCTCAAGCTTGTTGCTGAGCCCTCCATTTCGGGGTACCAATGCTTGTTATGGTTGTGGAGAGTTGGGTCATGAGGTAAAGGATTTCCCTCATAAACGCAATAAGAGTAAAGGAGGTGATGATTGAATGACTAATCCCAAGTACCCTACATATAGGAAGGATCATGGTGGCTCATTTTGGAGGAACACGAGTACATATGCTTAGGGTGTGGTGAGATAGGCCACAAAATTCTGGATAACGCATATGGTCAATATAAGAGTAAAGGTGGTGATGTTGATCAAGAGGCTCAAAGAGGGGATGAGGCACCCACGCACCCTCTTTGTAATG
>DF361048.1:10703-21513 GCA_000787875.1 Solanum virginianum | reverse complement strand
TTCTAGGATTGAGGAGGTGTGTTGGTGATTCAAGTGTTATAGGACTAGGCACCCGATATAGTTATCGATATGTTCAAATTTCCTTTTGATTTGATATGTTCGCATTGAGAGGCCCGGTGTGCCACTATTTCTTTCAGTATTCTTTAGGTTGCTAGTGGATTTTATGTGTGTCCTGAACTCTTTTTGGTGTTTATCTCATTGGTGAACCTATTGTTGTTTGAATGTTCATAGGTGTTATTTTGTGTTCATATTGCATTAGGTCTTGCCTTGTGACTTGTGGGGTTTTGTGTGGAAGATGTTGATGTTATACTTGGGGTGGATTAGTTGCATGCACATTGTGTCTTCCTTGATATATGTTCCCAAGGAGGAGATATTGTAACAAACCCAAATGCCCGAAAAATGTGTCTCGAAAGTACCCAAAATCATAATTTCCATATATCTCTAATCATATAGGGCCCATAGGGTTAAGTTTCCACTCTTAATTGAGTTTGTCCTTGAGTTGGGAGGCTTGTAATGTGGTTGCAAGGGGTAAGTTCGTTTATTATGTTAAGGTATAATTGATCTCTAAGGATTGCCCCCATGTTCTTATTGCATAAAGTCTTGTCTTGGGATTTTGGTTGAACTTAGTTTGTTGGATTAGAGGTCTTAAGGTGGTTTGGCTACCTGCGTATTGTGTCCCCTTTGATTGTAGAATCAGTAAGGTTGTAATATGATGATTAAGAATGGTCAATCTATTTGGTCAACTACAATGGGTTAGTTACTTCTCTAAGCTTGGTCTTTGGTTCGAGTTTTGTTCCCAAGTAATGATGACGATAAGTGATATCACTAAGTGTCTTTTTGGATTAGAAGTGAGCCTTTGAGAATTTTGGACTTATTTAGTTAGCTTATGCATCTGCTATGTTTATGGTTTCATGAATAGGGTCTTTAGTCCCTACTTTGTCATGTTGTGGTGGTCTTTAGTGATGAAGTATTGATTTATTTAGAGCTTGTGAACCATTTGGGGGTAGTGTTACAAATCTTGAGGTTAGAGGAGTTGTATACTAAGAATGTAAAGTATAAAATATGGATAAAGGAGGTTACCTCCCTAGGTCATGTGGTGTCAGAGGATGGTATTACGATTGATCCCAAGGAGACGTATATGATTAGAAATTGGCCTAGACCTTTGACTCCCTTGGATATTAGAAGTTTCTTGGGCTTAGCAAGTTACACAGGAGGTTTGTGAATGGGTTCTCTTCTATTGCTTATCCTATAATTAAGTTGACCTAAAGGAAGGATAAGTTGTCTCTGCTTCTATCTTGTCCTCATTGAATGGGGTAGAAGGATTTATTGTGTAGTGTGACATCGCTCGGATTTGTTTAGGTTGTGTTCTGAAGCAAGATGGTTAGGTGGAAGTTTATACTTTTAGATAATTTAAGATGCATGAGAAGGATTATCTTATTACGACTTTGAGTTGGCTGTCGTGGTACTTGCTTTGAAGTTGATGTCATTGGTTGTATGGGTGCATGTTGCCCAAGGGGGAGATGGTGCCCTTAGGTACCAAGGTAGGTTATGTGTACCTTGTGTTGACAACTTGGTGGAAAAGATCCTTGATGAAGCCCATAATTCTTCTTATTCTATTCACCCTCATTCTACCTAATGTATAGTGATTTGAGAGATGACATTGTTGGGACTGAGTCTGATTATTGAGGATATGGAGGAGATAAGGTTGATTAAGAAAGGATGAAACAGCCTAAGGTCATCAAAAGTCATATGCAGGTGAGAGGAGAAGGGATCTTGGATTTAAAAATTCGTGATGGGGGGTAATTGAAGGTTTTACTCATGAAAGGTGTGGTTTACCTTGATAAAAAGGGAGTTGGATTCATGGTTTGTGAGTCCTCATAGGGTGTTAAGGAAGGTTAGTCAGGTTGCATACGAACAGGAAGCCCCTTTGGATAAGGGTATGGTTCATCCGGTTCTTCATGTTTCTAGGATTGAGGAGGTGTGTTGGTGATTCAAGTGTTATAGGACTCTTGAGGTTGTGTACGTTGTGGGGGATGAGTTGGCCTATGAAGATGTCCAGTGGAGAAATTGGGTGGATATGAGTAAAGGTTGATTTGTGAGGGCATAGTGTTTATCAAGGCCCATTGGGAGAATCGTCAAGTTGACAGTATCTCTCGGGGAATCAAAATGGGCATGGAGGATAATATTCGTACCTCTTTCATTCTATTCAAGTTTGTGATAACACGCCGAGTCCTTTTATGATTCCAAGTCTTATGTTTCAACCCCTATGTCATTGCATGCATTCATATTTCTATTGAGAAAGTTCATAGTGATTTTAACATTCATGTTGAAATTTTGCAAATAGGTCTATAAGTGTGTTGTTGCATTCTTTTTGGGATTGATCTCTTTATGATTACTCTTCTCTTGTATGCTTCTTTGATATTTGGTGATGAATGTTCCCAAGGAGGAGATATTGTAACAAACCCAAATGCCCGAAAAATGTGTCTCGAAAGTACCCAAAATCATAATTTCCATATATCTCTAATCCATGCGTTATTTCAAAAATCCAACTTCATATTCTTGTTTAGAGTGTCAAATTTAGGGGGAAAAGAGTCTAACCCCGATTTTAGAGCAATTGTAGAAAAATTCAAAATATGAAAGTGTCAATTTCCAGTAGCTACTTCACGTCAATGGCGCCAGTGTATTATTTTGGTGCCAGTTTTTAGTTTCGGTCCAAGACTTTTAAGTCTTGGGCCTAAGCCTTCCCATACGAGAAAGTACCTATACTTAGCCACATTTTGCCTTCATATCATGGAAGACATTCCCTAATACTTACTCAAACACTTAGTCTTGTATAAAAATTCAAGTGCCAAAACCCTCTTCGGATCTTAAGAAATTCAACCAAGTTTCCTAATACTCACTCAAACTCTTAGTCTTATATTTCTCTCAAAATTCAAGTGCCAGACCCTCATCAGGATCTTAAGGTTCTTCTTTAAGCTTCAAGTCTCCATCTCCAATCTTCATCAAGTTCATCTCTAAAGCTAAGGTATGTGGGTTTCTTTCACGGGTTCCATTCACCCATGATACCCAAGAATCCTTTTGATTAAATTTTCATGATTTAAAGATGATTTACTCATGGGTCTTATTTATTATGAAAATCACTGCACACCATGTTGGGGTTTATGAAATTATGTTGTTTTACTATGTTTTGGGATATGAATCTATGATCTAACATGAGAATTGATGAAGGGTTTTGATGTATATTTCTTGAGAGTGTTACCAAGTATCTATTGAAGGTTTTACATTAGATTTTCTAGCATGATAACACTCTTGAATTGCATGATTTTATACTAGCACTATACACCCTCTAAGTGTGTGATAAAATGTCTGATTATGGGTTCTTGAGGAATTGAAGGTTCAATGCATGTCTTATGAATTGAATGACTATATAATGATGAAATGAATGTGTATATATATGATATTCTCCTATATAGAGTTGGAATGTGATCATGCCCTACTCAGGGGTTGCGTGTCGAGTAACCTTGTCAAGGGGTTTGTACCTTAATAACCTTTCGAGGGGTTGTACTCTGGCACCACGAGTGGTAGGGTACGAAAATCCATCAACCTTGTTGGGGGTTTGTACCTATCAACCTATCAGGGATTTACACTCTGGTACTATGGGTGGTAGGGTGTGACAATCCACCAACCTATCAGGGGGTTTGTACTCCGGCATAATGGGTAGTAGGGTGTAACAATCCACAAACCAATTGAGGGGTTTATACTACAGCATCAACCTTGTTGGGGGTCTGTACCTATCAACCCATCGGGGAGCTTCTACTCTGGCACCACGGGTGGTAGTATGCAACGATTGACCAACCTATTGGGGGATTCGTACTCCGGCACCATGGGTGGTAAGGTGCAATGATCCACCAACCTATTGATGGGGTTTGTATCTCAATCACCAATGGTGGTAGGGTGTGACGATCCACCAATAGTTTAATGGTCTCTTCTTACACATATGTTATGTTCTATGTACGCATCTTTTACTTAAGCATTAATCATACATGCCATATTATTACTTTGCTATCTATTGTTTATCTCTATGCATTTTGACTATGATGCATATCTCTTATTGCATTGCATCCCACATACTTAGTACATTCAAACATACTAACACATACTCTATGCCTACATGATATCACCATGTAGGAACCGGTGCACTGCTTGATCATCCTCCTCCTTCACGTGGCTAGAACGATTGTCTCTCAAGCTTGTTGGTGAGCCCTCCATTCAGGGAGGTTGTTTATGATCTCTCGGTATGTACTAAAGCTATCTTTCCTTTATTTATGTATTGACTATGAGGGTGAACCCAGTTGTTTGGTGTGTCCCCCACTCTTATCTATGTAGTAGAGGTGTTATTAGATATGATATGTATCTATGCTATGAGTCTTGACTCTCTTGTTTCTTGATGATTATGATATGGAATTTTACCCTTAGTCCCAATTCCCCTTGTTTATGCTATCTCTTATTGTCATTTTATTTGCTTACGCGACCAAAGATGTGTAATGATATGCTATGAGGCTTGTTTAGGGTTTCTTCGGATTCCCCATTCGTTGGTCACGTCTAGGCCCCAAACTTGGGTCATGACACCTTTGGAGGGTGATCGATGTATATACCCCTCAATGGATAGATGGACATCACACCCTCTATCATAGTGGTCAAGGTATATACCCCTTAAATAGTAGATGGACATACCACCCTCCATCATAGTGGTCAAGGAATGTACCCTTTAACTAGTAGATGGACACACCACCTCCATCATAGTTGTCAAGGAATATACCCCTTATATGGTAGATGGACATACCACCCTCCATCATAGTGGTGAAAGAATATACCTGTTAACTAGTAGATGGTATGAGAATATACCTGTTAACTAGTAGATGGACATACCACCCTCCATCACATTGGTTGAGGCAAAGCACCCCTCAACAAGGTGTGGTCAACTTGCAATAATATAGATACTTTTCAAGAAATCAACACATAAATACATTACTTTCATCATTATAAAGTTACTTAAATAATAAATCATGCAATAAATCATCAATAACTCAAGAACCCTAAACCAGATATTTTATCAAACACTTGGCGGGTATGTAATGCTAGTTCAAAATTATGCAATTCAAGAGTAAACTCATGTGAGAAAACTTAATGTAAATCAACCCACCAACACTTGCTAATGCCCTCATGGAATAAACATTAAAACCCTTCATCAAATCTCATAATAGAACATAGATTCAAAGCTCAAAACATGGTTAAACAGTCATATTTTATGAAACCCCAACATAGTTTATACTCAAAATTCATAATACAAGATACTCATAGTCATAGTGCAAGCTTGAAATAGATAGTCATGTACAATAAACAACATTTCATGAAACCCCAACATAATTTATAGTCATAATCCATAATAAGTAATAGCCATACGTAATAAAACAACTTGAAAACATGCAATTTACATGAAAAAGAAGGTTGGGCACCATGGGTGGAAGAACCCAATGGTTGAAACTCACATACCCAATCCAACTTAAAAACATGCAATTTACATAAAAAGGAAGGTTGGGCACCATGGGTGAAAGGACCCAATGGTTGAAACCTTGTACCTCAAATTTGGAGATTTCCTTGATGAAGATTTGAATGAGAACTTGAAGCTTGAATGATTTTCTTGAGATCCGGCATGAGTTTGGGACACTTGAATTTAGATGAAATAATGGTTGTGTTAGAGAGGGTTTTGGGGTGTTTTGAACGATATGAGGTTGAAAAATTACTAAGTATAGGTGTTTTTATGCATGGTAAGACTTAGGCCCAAGACCCCAAAGCCTTAGACTGAAATAAAAAAACTGACAATAAATTACACTACTCCACGACGGCTCCGCGTCGTGAAGCCAAGGCGGACTGCCATTGAAAGTTAAATGTTTTTGAAAATAAAATTTTGTTACTGTTGCTCTAAAATTGGAGTTCAACCTTTCTCCCACTCAATTTTTTCCCTTGATCAAGAATATGAAGTCCAATTTTTGATATCACGCATGAATTTTGAGATATATATGGAAATTACGATTATGGACATTTTCAAGGCATATTTTCGGGCACTTTTTGGGGCATTTCACTCATGCTCAAAACAACGGTAGAGATGGTCTTACTCAAGGCCAAAGTGTTAATACAAGCTAAAGGACGAATAGGTTCCATGCTCTTCAGGGAAGGCAAGGGGTAGAAGAGGTGCCCGATGTTGTCACCAGTATGTTAAAGGTTTTTTATTTTGATGTGTATGCATTGATAGATCTAGGTGCCACTCTTTCTTTCATTACTCCTTTTGTTTCCAAAATGCTCCATGTGAGTCCTGAATTGTTGTTGGAACCTTATGAATGGTCTACTCCCGTTGGTGAGTCCATTGTTGCTAAAAGAGTCTATAGAAATTGTCCCATGTTCATATTGCATAAAGGCTTGCCTTGTGATTTTGTCGAATTAGATTTGGTGGATTTTGATATCATTCTTGAGATGGATTGGTTACATGCATATTATGATTCTGTTAATTATAGAACCCATAGGGTCAAATTCTAATTCCCTAATGAGCCCGTCCTTGAGTGGGAAAGTCGTAATGTGGTGGTCAAGGGTAGATTCATTTCTAGTCCTAAAGCCCAAAAGTTGATTTCCAAGGGTTTCATTTATCATATTGTAAGGGTTAGGGATTTCTCAAGTCAATTACCCATGGTTCCCACAACCCTAAGTTGTGGGTGTTTAGCTACTCATGGCTAAAATAAAACATATAAAAATGCATGTAATAGTCATAGTTGAGAGTGTCACCAATAACAATGGAGAAGATAAGCACCACAAGTTGCAAACCTACAAGCTTGATTGATCAACAATGTGTACAAAGTAAGATTTTCAATCCCTAAAATAGGTTTCCCAAAAGAGAGTAAGAATCTCCTCTAAAAACCTAAGAAAAGCTTCAAAATATATTGGAGAAATATCTACTGTTCGAACTCTCTTCCAAAAACCTAACTTGAACTATTTAATGTATTTACAAAAAACCCTAGGAATTATGCAGAAAAGACAACTGGCATCAGATAAAGTTCACAGTTACAACTCGTAGGTAAAAACCTAACTTAAACTATTTATAGTATTTACAAAACAACCCTAGGAATTTTACAGAAAAGACAACTGGTATTTGATAAATTTCACAGTTACGACTCGTAGGTCGTATCAGGTTCTTAGCATCTTAGACTGAACTGGTATGACCCATAAGTATGAGTCATTACTTGAGCTATAACACGTATATTAGTCTAATAGTATTGGTCTTTAGTTTTTGGTCCAATATTTTGGCTCTCTGATTCTTGCTATGAGTCCACCGATACGAGTTGTAGTGTGTATTACGACTCATAGGCTGGGGTGTAAGGATGACCTTCACTTTGTAGATTTCTAATTTTTGGTCTCTGATTCTTGCTACGACACAACCTACGACTCATAGTGTGAGCTACGACTCGTAGGTGGGCTTGTATGGCCTATGCTTTAGCAAAATCTGTAACTTTTCTTCAAAATCAAGCCAACCTAACTTTTTTACAAAATTAACACAAAAACACATCAAAACACTAAAAAGTTGCTTTAAGAACTCACAAAATCCCTTGTTTTAGGCACCAAATGTGCTGTAATTTGACAGCACATCAACACCCTCAACTTAGAATTGTTGCTTGTCCTCAAGCAATGACTCAATTTACGCAGAAAAAGAGAAATACATAGCAGCTATATCAGTGCCGTATACAACAGCTAATTTGATTCAGGTACCCAACTACTATTTTCGAAATAGAGTTGCAAAGTTATTGAGCAAATCAGAACATCATGAGAGACCTGACAATCCAACTATGACAAGCTAAGAAGCATCAACCATCCATAATCACTGGTATAGTCATATGCTACTCAAGTAGTGAAAATGCCCTCTTTGGAAATAAGTCCCTCATACTGACTTACAAAAATTTAGAATCAAGGACTGAGGGAGCATTCTCACTCTCACAATTGAAATTCAATGCATACTGAATAACACCATAGACTTGCCTCTATACTCATTTTCTTGGCTTGGTAAGAGAGTGGAGTTGGATCACTTTAGGACTTAAAGGTGTGTAAAATAGGCTCAAGGTGCTTTGGTGTAGCATTTTAGGCAAGTAGTGACTAAAAGTCATCTTTGAATCATGTTTACCAACAATTTTTGCTTTCATAATCCAGTCTTTTTTTATTAATCCACCCTTACTCTCTTGCTTTGAACTTTTCTCGAGTGCTTTGTTTCTCTTTTTCAGCTGTGCCTTGATTTCAAACTCATTTTTGCTACTTTTTCTCAATTAAAGGCACTTTTCTTCTTTTTCTTCTCTCGGTTCATGCTTTTTCATTTCTTTCTTGATTTCGCAACTAACCACCTTATCACTTTTACTTTACCACAATAAAGGCCACCCTCAACTTAGGCTTTTAGCCTTAGGTGAAGTACATAATATCTATGCCTCAAACCAGGGCCACCAATTGCAGGCACCCTCAACTTAGGCCTTTGGCCTCAATCAAGGTTCACAGGTTTAAGGATAGACCAAGGCTAATATCAAGGTATTTAATCAGACAAGGTTAAGCTATCAAGGTATCAAGAACGAATGAGTACATGATAAGCTCAAAATAATTGGAAAAAGGGATTCTCTCACTCAACTGGTGGGTTATTTAGGGCTAAAAGTGGTCTCACTCAAAGAACAAAGACCTAAGATCCATTCCATATCCACCACATCACCAAACCAACTTTAGACTAACAAGGCAAGTTTTGAGACCATACAAGATGCACGAATGCAGCAAAATAAGCTCACAACACACATGGCAATTGCATCCACAATCAAGTATACACTCACAGGTCATGCTTTCAGTCTCAGCTTACCTTCACAATATCAGAACAAGCATTGCTAGATACTCACAAATGTATGAATGCCTCAATACTCACAACCTCAAAATCTTGAGGGTACCAAATTTTTGCATTAAAAGCTTAAAGAAAATTCTAAGAAATATATATATATATATATATATATATATATATATATATATATATATGACAAAAGATAACATTACTATGAATTAACCCATTATCTATACTACGTAAACATGTTGGTTCAACAGGAAAATAAACATCCACAAGGAAAAAAAGCATGGGAAGAAAACCTTAGGATCAAAAATAGGGGAAGTCATGAACTTGAGGCTACTCAGACTTCACCTTAATCCATAACTTTCACCATCCCACCAAAAGATGATACTTTTTCCTCAAAGCAAAAACACAAGAAAAGGTGCAATGAATGTACCTTGGGTTGCCTCCCAGGAAGCGCCTGAGTTATTTTTGTGGCATGATAAGAAGCTTTTGCATTTATGCCTCTTCAAGGTCCCAATCTTCCACCATTTTGATCTCTTCTATGTCACCCATGCACCTTTTTACCCATACTCCATTGGCTTTGAAAGTTTTGCTATCCCTACTCTCTAACTCGATAGCACTATGACTAAAAATGCTCACAACTCTGAAATGCCCCATCCACTTAGATTTGAGTTTTCCAGGAAACCACCACAACCTAGAGTTATAAAGCAATACCATGTCTCCTGGAACAAAATGGCAATCTTCAATTCTGCAATCATATTGAATCTTCATTCATTGTTTATACAAAGTAGAGTTCTCATATGCTCACAGCCTAAACTCATCAAGCTCATTTAATTGCATCAACCTTGAGGTGCCAGCTTCATGCCAATCTAGATTCGGTTTATTCAATGCCTACAATGCTTTGTGTTCAAGTTCAACTGGTAAATGATAGGCTTTTTCAAAAACTAGTTGATACGGAGATATTTCGATGGGAGTTTTGAAGGCAGTCCGGTAGCCCCATAAAGCATCATCCAACTTCCTTGACCAATCAGTACGATTCACGTTCACCTTTTTGGATAAGATTTGTTTTATTTCCCTATTTGATACTTCCACTTGCCCACTGGTTTGGGGATGATATGGGGTTGCGACAAGGTGCTTCACACCATATCTTTCAAAGAGATTTTTGAATAGTCAGTTGCAAAAATGAGAACCTCCAGCACTTATAATTGCCCAAGGCATACCAAATATGAAAAAGTCACATTTTTGGAGTAATCTTGTAACACTCTTACCCTTATTGTTTGGTAGAGCAATGGCTTCCACCCACTTGGAGACATAATCAATTGCAACCAGAATGTACTTATTATCGTGAGACCTAACAAAGGGTCCCATAAAATTAATTCCCCACACATCGAATAGTTTTATGACCAAAATAGGATTTAGAGGAAGTTCGTGCCTTCACGAAACTCCTCCTTCTCTTTAACATCTGTCATAAGACTTTATATAATCATGGGCATCTTGGTGTATAGACGACAAGTAATAGCCACAATGAAATACCTTATAAGTCGTTCTAGCTCCACTTTGATGGACACCTACCAATGAAGAGTGACATGCTTCAAGAATGCTCATCATCTCTAACTCTAGAACATATTTATGGATGATGCCATCCGCACAAATGCGAAACAAATAAGGGTCATCCCAGAAAATTTTCTTTTTCATCATGCATGAACTTGCGACGTTGATGGGTGTTCAAATTCGAAGGCACTATATCACTCACCAAATAGTTAGCATAGTCTGCGAACCAAGATATAAGATCATTTGATGCTGTCAATACTCTTTCATTGAGAAATGAGTCATTTATGTCCAGCCCATCATCAAACTTCATCATAACTTCATCTTCCAACCTTGAAAGGTGATCAG
>DF361049.1:22182-48684 GCA_000787875.1 Solanum virginianum | reverse complement strand
CTAGGAACTAGAGATTCCCATGTAATCTTCATCACTTTGAAAAAAATGAAAAATATTCAATATGCTTGTTTATATATACAGACAAATGTCTTGTTGATTGATGAGCAAGAAAAAATAAGAGGGTAATACACCCAACTGCTCTCTATACCAGATACAAAGAAAGAGGTTACCAACACCTTTATGTATATATAAAAAAAAATGTATGTAATTAATAAATATCATCACCTCATGAGCTAACGTGTTTTTTAAATAATACTATCTCCATCTCATATTATATGAGCACCTTTTGATAATATTTGTCTGAGCACTTACTAAATTATGATAGAATTAATTATTTTTTTCTATTTTATCCATTATTAATTAGTTTTTTAATAATTTTTTTAACTTAATTTAATGTTATTAATATAAATAAAGCATAAAATAATAAAATTTATTAATAATCGTGTAAAATAGAAAGTTTGCGAAATTGATATGTATTTTTTTTCCCCGAGTTACATCAAGTCAACTGTATTTGTTGTGAATACTTGTTCCTTTTCCCACGTTATAAGCGCGTGTATGTATGTGCACTTCCACTAACATTCTCTGGAAAGACGTGGTGATAAAGGAAAAAGAAAACGTAATATTCAACATTATGTATTAGCAATATTTATATTAGTAATGTTGATAGTAATTATGCTTGTATTAATTATTTTAATATCATTTTCATATAGTGTTTGGTTTGGTGTATTTAAAAAAAAGATGCATTTTATAGTTCTAAAAAAAATTTTTTATAAAAATACGTTTGATAAATATGATAAAAAGAACATAAAAAAGATTTTGAGAGACAATTATATCTTTAACCATCATATACATGCATTAAAACTTATTGCATTATTAATGCCATAGATTTCGATGATTAGCTATGCATACTTTAATACCAAATATAGCGTATGACAAATGTGTTGAAACAAGATTGAAAAATGTATCAAATAAGGTGCTCGTGATATTAAACAAAGCTAATGTATATATATATATGCATTGGTTTCTTATAGTTCACCTACCATACAATGTAAATGCTTTTATATTATCCCGTCACTTAAAATTTTATTTTTACCGATTACTTTATGCAAAGCACATGTTTATTAATTCTTAAAGACTTTAATTTTTATATCTAGATAGTGTCATGAATTTTATTGTTATTCTTAACCTAATATTTATCATTTATTGTAGGTTATTGATAAATTCTATTAAATATGTATAATCATCTTGAAGTACTTTTTATGTCATGTGATTGTATAAATATCATTTTGTATAGTGTATAAAACTTAAATTGACCTCCGATAAGAAAGGACAGGTTAAATTAATAAAAGTAAAGTAATACTTAGCATTTATTTTTTTACTGTTTGTATATAAATATAGTATAAGGCAACACAAAGTGAAAAATAGAACTTATACAAATACAAATTAGATCTACTAGGATTCTTAACCAGAGCTGTAGTCTGTAGCATAAGTCACAAGTTTTTGTTGAAAACAACAGATACTTGACTTTGCTTTTTGCCTGCCCCCTATGTTGACTTGGTTTCTATGTGCATGATTTTGGAAGCTTTTGGAGGAAAGCTGTTTCCAACATAATCAACTTGAATTGCTTGACTATATCTCTTTCTGTAATAATAATATATTGTGATTGGTTGTATATAATATTGATTTTTTGGCTCTTATTTGTGTTAATTTAATTTTAAAAGAAATCCTAGTAGATTCACATATACTATGTACCCCCATAGGTTTGACTTACTGGTATAGCAAGTGGATTCATATATACCTCATGATGTTAAAATATTCTTACGGAGTCTATCTTAGTAAGTGATTTCTCTCTTTTTAATGTGAGAGTTACATCAGATTTCATGTTATTGCTCGTGTGGTCTTATTATCGATTAAGGTTGATAACCCACAAAATGAATAAGTTTATTTATAAGCTTTCTTATGATCTTTTTTATGCATTAACCATATATTATAAATTGATGAATTCTATCTCATGCTTTTAAATGATTTATTGTTCTTGCATCTCATGACCCATGTTTTATTCTATATCGTGATTTCTTTATGGATATTGCTCATATACTTAGTATATTCAAAGTAATAATACATATTTTCTTTTGCATACATTATGTTATAATGTAGGATCTAACGATCATCCTACATCTCACTCATGTGGCTAGATTAAAATTTGTTCATTTGATTAGTGAATCCTCATGCTTTGGGAACAAGCCACTTGAGTTTTTCTTTCTTGTTATATTTTGACTTCTTTACTTTCACGGTTTGGATGATCTAGGTCTTGTCCTACCCCCTCTGTTATTGTTAGAGGCATGTTAAGATAAAGCGTATGATGTAATCCCATTTATTCAAGAAATGAGTTTTTTTCATATTTCCTAGACTACCTTGATTTGAGATTTTCCTTCTGAATTCTCCTATATTGTAATGCTTTTACTTTCTTGTGTATGCAATGAATGCTAAAGGGCTTGGTTGGAACCCTTTTGGGGTTCTAATTACAGTGTTACATTTAGGGTCTAGGTTAGATCGTGACAAACTTGATATCAGATGATACGGTTTAAATTGTCCCGAGTCTAACATCCCATGTCGCATAAATTAAAATAATAAAAATTAAAAAATAAAACAAAAGTAAAAATAGGAATTAAAAAGGCAATTCACAACCTCCCCTGTGAATTGAAGATACTAATTACACCAAAATAATTATTGACTAAGTAATTTTCTGTCCAACCAAATGATTTAGATGGTGTGATTACATCCAATTATACCAAATTCAAATATCAGTGTGGCTTTCCAAACAGGTCCTAAGTAAATAACCATAATAGTATCGCGTAAAAATGTCAAAAAAAAGTTTTAAAATACATCTTTCTACTACGAGATAGTATTGCATTCATATCACAAATATTTGTGTGGATTAAGTCCAAGGGATTTGGATTTCTTTAATCGACTTATAAAGATGTTTAACATATTTAGATTCAGCACATATTTGACATTTAGACTGTTTTATTGTCAAACTTAGGTAATAGATTCAAATTGTTCATATTGCACAAGGTTTTATAATTGACATGTCTAAACCATAAAAGCCATAAATCATTTGACTCAATTAAATAAGAAGATGCTTGAGTGCTATTATTTTCAGCAACCATTATATTCAGTTTGAAAAAACCCTCAAAGAGGTAGCCTTTTCCTACATGCATCTCATTCTTACTAATTACAACTTTGTTAGAAACAAGAACACACTTAAATCCATTCTTAATTAATAGATCAGCAGAAACCAAGTTCTTCCTCATTTCTGGAAGATGAAAAGCTTTATTTAGAGTCACCACCATATCAGATGTCATCTTTAAACATACTTCTTTATAACCATCAATTTTTGTTGTGGTAGATTTTTTTAATGGAATGGAACATATGTTGCAACAATTTTTTTAACAACATAAACATGTGAAGTGGCTCTAGAACCAAGTCACCACTTTTTGGGATTTTCTATTAAATTGTATTCAGTCAATATAGCACACAAGTTTTTCATTTTCTTATTCTTTTCAATCATATTTTCTTGATTGTTTCTCTTTTCTTTCTTTGAAGAGTGACAATCCACAACTTTATGCCCAATCTTTCTACAGTTGTGACAATTTTCTTTGAACTTCTTTTTAGGTGAATAAATTTTTTGGTCCAGATGGCTTCTTTCTCTTTGCAATGCTTGACCCTTCTTCAATAATATTGCCCCTTTTATTGTTGAACTTACTCATGACCTCTTTTTTGTTACCTTGTTATCACCTTCAATTCTTAATCTTATGATGAGATCTTCAACAATCATCTCCTTGCGTATGTTTTAAGTATTTTTTGAGGTCTTAAAAAAGAGTAACTTCTCAATTATAGTAGCCACTTGAAAAACATCATTCACAATCAATCCTACATTACAGATTATGTGTATATTACGAACATCAAAATAGATATTGCATAAAATTATCCCTTCGACGAGGAGATTAAGGATTATAGCGTCCAACTCCTGAATTTGGGTAACAATTTTATTGTCTATCATCTTGTAGTCAAGGAACTTTGTCACAGTGAACTTTTTTCATTCTGGTATTTTCTGTTTTGTACTTTTTTTTTCAAGTCATCCAAGAGTTTCCTTAAAGTCTTCACATTACTGCAAACATTGTACGGATTATCTTGCAGTCCATTTAAATTGTAGTTCTTACAAAATAAATTATGAGTGCATCCAAGCTTCTATCATTAAGAATCATTCTTCATCTGAAGTTATTTCAGACACAATAGGAACGTTCTCACTGATGAATCTCTCCAGACTTAAGCTGGTCAAGTAGAAGAACATTTTTTACTACTGCTTCTTGTAATCAACACCAAAAAACTTTGTCAATTTTTTAGCCAGTGAAAATGTAGGGACAATATTTGAATAATTTGAAGTTATAGTAGATATTGCTACAAGATTCATCGTATAAATGGTGACTTCATATAGATTAGATATTTTTCTGTCACAAATAGGCAGAATATTTAGTATGTAGAATACTAACAATAAAGATGGAATCTTTATACTTCTTATTTTTAGTTAATGATGGAGTTTTTATATTCTTCAAATTGTCAATTGAATAAACTTTGAATGATGAAATTTTTATGACTTCAATCAGTTTCAAATTCTAGCAGAGTAGAAACACAAAAAGCTTTAATCTCTAGAAACAAAAAAAATCAGAAACTAGGAACATAGGGGAAAAAAAACTAAATTTCTTAAATTTGTTGTCTCCTATATTTAAACCAATATAGCAAAAATAGTGAAAGATGAAAAGGAAAAGTAATATTCGAATTCACAAAATTCACTATAGGTTCTTAAGGAATTTATTCCCTCACTATAACTAAGGTTGTGGATTATTTTCTCTCAGCATAAAATGGATAAAAGTAAAAGAAGTGGTGGTACCCCATACCTCAATAACTTTAATGAACTAAAAAAACAACAACAAAATCACATAAAGACTCTACTTTGTTTATAAGAAAATATATACAAAAGAAGGAGACAAATTCAATGTTTTTAAAATGCAATTATCTCTATTTGTAGCCAACGAAATGGTATGAAAAGGTGCGATCATACCTATTCAGAACAGACTCGTCCATTCAGAATAGGCATGACATCTTTTGGGGAAGGAGATGAATGTTTGGAAGGAACACGTGCTTTTTGCAAATTTTAAATTAATTCCACAAATTTTAATTAATTAATAAGTAATTCTAAAATTAATTTTATTAATAAATAATCAATAAATTAATTAATTAATAATTTCATGAATTAATTAATCAGTAATATCAGGAACAAAAAATTTAATGAGAATGATAAATGAATTTTGCCTATAAAATTTATCAACCAATCACATTATTTTTCATAGTTATAGCCAAGCGAATGAGCGATGATAGCGTGAGGGGGTCACTTCTACTTAACCTTTAAGAGGTAAAGGAAATGTTTATCTAATATAAGGACAAGAATTTTCCACTACTATACCAATTAGAGAAAAATAACTATTTATTTTTCCTTCACTTGATTCTCTCACATTTTTCAATTTACACTTTACTTAAACTCAAAATTTATAAATAAAATAGTTAAAAAGTATCTTGAATAGTTTGGACATGAATCATGAGCATCCAATTAATGTGCAGTGAGCGGCTATATATATAACAAGGATATTACCAAACACACTGAAATGGATTGTCACTATGTCCAAAATTAGTTGATAGTGGGTCATATATCTCCCAACTATGTTCCCACAAATGAATAGTTAGCTTGTAAAAATTGTGTTAGAACATCTACTTGGCAAGTTGGGCCTTCAGGATACTCATGCTCCAACTTGAGGGAGGAGAGGATACCAAAGTAAAGATAATTTAATCAAATAAGAATTTAAAGAAAAATAATTAAAAGATAATTTTATATATATAAAAAAGAGTCTTTTAATGAAGGGCAAAAAGTTCAAACAATATTTCTAAGGGTCTTCACGCACTTTTAATGTAATATAGATATATAGATAGATAGATATAGATATAGATTAAGCCTAAACTAAAAAATTAAACTTCTTTACCTAGTGTAACGACCCGCCAGTCTTCCATAAAAAGAACGAAAGAATCTAGAGTCAAGGAGAAGAAATTAAAGTCTTAGAGTGGTTTCTGGAAGACTCTAAAACATTGCGGATGAAACTTGAAGCTCCTAGAAGACTCTAGAATAATATAGATGAATCTTGAGAAGTCTTAGAAAAATCTAGAAGAATGTAGATATGTCTTGCATTCTTTAGCTCTCTCTACACTTGTATGGAAGATTCTAGAGAGAGACTAAAGTGTAAACAACTTAGGGACTTGTAGAATAAATATTATTTGCACTTAAATCCCTTAGGAGTAGTATAAATAGAGGGGCCACTCATTTGTACAAGACATCCAGAAATCAAGTTGTAAAGCATTCTCTCTTAAAGCAATATACAAGCCTTCTTTGTAAAGCTCTCTCTTAGTCTTCTTCAATCTAGCATTCCCTTAACGATCAAAAGTTAAAGGTTTACTAGTATTTACAAGATCGTGAAAGAGTCGTGAGCAAATCAACTAGCGTTGCATGAAAGTTCAAGAAGGCTTTCTTCCCGAACAATGTCATCTATGAGGCAAAGCAAAAGTTCAGGGAGCTGAAGCAAACGGGTAGCATAAGGGCTTACATGAAGGAGTTTAATACCCTCATACTCCAGATTCCCAACCTCACGGATGAGGATATGATATTTCACTTCATGGACGGCCTACAAAATTGGGCCAGGACAAAGTTAGAACGCCGACAAGTTAAGACCATTAACGAGGCCATCACCCAGGCAAAGGCTTTGACGGACTTTCAGCAAGGCAGGCATGATAGCCACAAGGAAGAGGATCAGAGTCGAGAGGTAGTCATGACCAAGGTGGCGGAGATAGTGGAAAAGGCAGAAGATGGCAGCCACAACTCAAGCATCATGGTACCCACAAGCCTGATAATAGGAAAGTCGATCGTCAAAGCAGCAAAGAGGGCAAGGCACAGCCCGAAAAAGAGTTTAAGTGTTGCATATGCGGGGGCCGCATATCTATAAGAAGTGCCTCGAATTGAAGAGTCATGCTGCAATACTGCGGAAACAGAAGGAGCAGAAGGCACAGAAGGAGGCACCCGAATCAGGGGAAGAATCGAACATAGCTCGGGTAGGTGTCATACAGCAGCCGGAGAAACTGAAGAAGTATAGTGTGTAGTACATGGATATCATGATTAATGGATGACCTGCTCGTGCCATGGTCGACACAGGCGCAGAGGCTAATATCGTGACTAAGTCTACGATAACAAAGTTGGGGCTGAAGTATAACCCAAGTAATGCCCAACTCAGGATGGTCAATGCGCCAATGACTCCTATGCGTGGAGTTGCTCAGGGAGTCGACATAGCGTTGGGTAAGTGGCATGGCAAGACCAACTTCAATGTTGCCCTGGTAGATCTCTTTGACGTCATCTTTGGGAGAATATTTCCAAAAGTGTCATGCGATGATTGACCCCTACCTCCAACAGTTTGTGATCAATGGAACAAAGAGGTTCCTGCATGGTACCCTTAGTCAAGATACTTAAGTCAGAGCGGCAAGCTCAACTGTCAACCCTGCGACTTGTGGAGGGGTTCAAGGATGAAAAGCCATTATCGTGTTTCACGCCCGCTAAAAGGGAAAATCATCGAAAGAGAAGTCGTCATAGGAAGCCAAGCTAGAACAGGTCAGTCAAACGCAACTGTGCTCCTCGAGTGATGAATAGGGGAAAACTCTAGCAAAGACCATACAGGGACAACATAGAGTTATGTGGAAGTCCAAAGGTGGAGACTAGGAGTTCGAGGGAAGTACAGGAGTTCCTACTACAACATTGCACCGAGGACTTTGCAACATCAGGTGGGGGAGAGTGTCACGTCCCGCCAGTCTTCCATAAAAAGAAGGGAAGAATCTATAGTCAAGGAGAAGAAATTAGAGTCTTGGAGTAGTTTTCGGAAGACTCTAGAACATTGCGGATAAAACGTGAAGCTCCTAGAAGACTCTAGAATAATATAGATGAATCTTGAGAAGTCTCAGAAAAATCTAGAAGAATGTAGATATGTCTTGGAGTCGTTAGTTCGCTCTAGACTTGTATGGATTATTCTAGAGAGGGACTAAAGAAGTATAAATAACTTAGGAACTTGTAGAATAAATATTATTTGCACATAAGCCCCTTAGGAGTAGTATAAATAGAGAGGTCACTCATTTGTACAAGGCGTCCATAAATAAAGTTGTAAAACATTCTCTCTTAAAGCAATATAAGCCTTCTTTCAAAATCTCTCTCTTAGTCTTCTTAAATGTAACGTTCCCTTAGCGATCAAAAGTTAAAGACTCACTAGTATTTGCAAGATCATAAAAGAGTCGTGAGCAAATCGACCAGCGCCGTACGAAAATTTTAGTGGAAATCTAAGTCCGTGACACTAGGTTGTCTTAAATAAGTTTTACACAAGTAGATAGCTTAAAATATAGTTATTATTAATCATAATAAATGTCATAACTCCAAAAATAAAACAGACGCGGGACGACAAGTTTCAAAAGAATAAATTTTAAAAAACACACCAATTAGCATAAACTAAATGCAAAATAAAACAAAAATGTGCTGGTGGCAGTTTCCGTGAGACTACGTTTTTGTTCTCCCATACGCAGGCTCTTTGATCTTTTTTTTACCAAGTGTATCAAAGACGTGGACACCACTTGTTACAATTCAAACAAACCAACGTTGAAAGAGACATGTATGCCATAAAATATATTGTAGGCACAAAGACAAATTTGTATTTTGAACCCATGCTCTCCCTTGTTTATCACGAATTACTCATTGCATGTAAAATAATATAAAAATTTGGCAACAAATATTTTTTTTTAAAAAAAAGTTCAATCTCATGATCTTAATTTAAAAACATGTTAAGTATATCAAAATATCTTTTAATCATATAGTGTTAAACATGTCATATCAAAAATTAAAGTTAAAGAATATTAAAAATAAAAGGAGTACTTTTTTCCTTGATCAACGAAATAAACCATCT
The DNA here is from genome assembly GCA_000787875.1 of Solanum virginianum. Lineage (NCBI taxonomy): Eukaryota > Viridiplantae > Streptophyta > Magnoliopsida > Solanales > Solanaceae > Solanum > Solanum virginianum. Next base: position 39,589 of record DF361049.1, on the reverse strand, counting down.
TGTAATTGTATTAAATTTTGTGTTTTAAAGGCTAGGTAAGTTCATATACCTATTTAGGATGTATCGAAATGGTAGAAGTTATTATACTGTTGAGTTGATATTGGAATTAAAAAGTAATAAATGATTGAAATAATTTTATCACATCACTATTTTAATATAATAAAAATAAATCAAAAACTAAATATAAAATTATGTTTTAATTTTATAAAGTGAACAAATATTATTAATTATTTATTTTTAATATAATAAACAAATAAACATTAACCAGATAGAGTAGTTGTTACTAATTTTATAAAGTCTAGTACAACGGTAAAAGTGAAAGATCCACAAACATAGAAACAGTGCATCGCGTATGTGAAAGGATTGCGCTAGTGGCAATAACAATCGCAAGTTGATGTCACAAATGTGATGTCATAATCAGTAATACCATCATGCAATCCATTATGAATTTCAGACTGTTGATCCAATTGGCATTACCTTAAAAACATGAGAATTACTCCTCTGTCTGGTTTTAATTAAATTTGTGAAGCAATATATTTATATTAAAAAAATTATTCAAAGATAAAATTTAAATTATACTTTCAACTATTACCCTTTGTGAAGTCATAAATATATAATGTAATTTATCTCCTAAACAATATAATACATTATTGAAAGGACAAATATGGAAAAAGTTTCAAACTTTGAACAATTTAACTATTTTGAATCTTGAAAAATGCCTCAAAATTTTAATTAACTTGAGATAGAGGGAGTAATTTTTTTTTGAACTAATTTGGACCCATTATTTAAGTTTTTTTGAATAGTATTGGAGGTAGTTTGGAAGGGATTTTCTCATTTCAAAAGATGTTTTTATATTGATCATAAGATAAGTGAGACCTAAGCTTCTTGAATACTTATTTTATTAAAGTCGTGATTTGCATTATTTAAATTTCAAATACCTACTTCATTGTGAAACAAAGGTGCACTATGACATATATATGTTATTTTGAGCTATTATTATGAATTGTACCTTTTTGTTAAAAAAAAAAAAACCGGGCGACCTTATTGAGACTTGTAACATGACTAAATTGTTTACTTACAAAACGGAGCATGGTATTAGGGATTAAATTAGGTAAAAAATTTTTTTAAAAATAATTCGTCTAGTCTTTTTACTTAGTAAGAATTGAATAGGCATTTAATAGTAGAACATTTTGTTAATATGTTTTCGTTCTAAGCTTTACTATTAAATATTAATGAAAGTGGATGAGAAAATCAGACAGAATAGATATGCCCGGTTACACAAGTTACTGTATTACTCCCTTCGTATCATTTTATATGACACTTTTTCTTTTAAAAAAGAATGTTATCTTATTCAAATTAAAAATAATTTATCTTTAAATTTTTCTTTTATCATTAATAAAATTATTTTCAACTACACAAATATTAAAGAATGATTTTAGACCACAAGTTTCAAAAGTCTTCCTTTTTTTCTTCAATATCATGCCAAGTAGGGGTGTGCAAAAATCAATTCACGAAGGCATTGCCAGCGTCAATATTTGAGAAGCTAAGATATAAGATTGGTCTCCAAGATATTAGGGGTGTGCAAAAATTGAACCGACTCAATAAAAATATTATTGATTTATTGTTATTGGGTTATTAGGTTATCGGATTTTTAATGGTTTTAGAAAAAAAGATTATTGAGTTATGTAATAGGACATTATAACAATAGTTTACCTATTTTAATCTTCACAGTACTTAAGTGATTAGTTATCCACTTTAATATTTGATTTTATAATTAACTAATTATAACTTTTGCAAGTTCATAAGCATAATATCCAAACTCTATCTGTTTTTTGTTAATTCAAATTGTCCTTATCATTCTTATCAGGTAAACCAAAAATCAAATCATTAAAGACTTAAAATCGATAAATTGAAAAGTGATAAAAAATATTTTATTGGGTTCTTAATGATTTAGCATATTTAAAAACTAAAAATTGATAAATAGAACCAATAATGTATAAAATTGAACTGAACTGATAGATACACAGCTTTAATGTCAAATCAAAGAGTGTCACGTAAAAAGGGATGAAGAGAGTAATAATTATTTGTGGAAGTAATAAGAGGTTGTAAAACACGGTTTCCCTCCAATGATTTGGTCAGAAGGAAGCATGAACAGAGACAAATTCCAAGGATATTGGTACGTTAACAGGCACTCTCCTCTATCTTCTAGAAGCTCATAAATCATGACAAAATATGTTGCCAAAAACATGTTTATAATATAGCTTAGATCTATACTTCAAAATAAAAAAAAAAACTAACATTGAAAATAATTATTTAACCATACAATAATGGATGAATAGATCTCTGAGATCATTGGAGGACTGTATGAATGAACGATAATAATAGTAGGTGGGGACATCACTGGAACATTATGTCTTTTTTTATTTTTATTTCTTTTAAATAGATGGATCAAAATGTCTTCTTTTAATTTTTTTATTTAATTAGAAATTTTGAAAGCTTACTTGAAATAAAGGTGGATAAAGGGTGTAGTAAGATGGGACCAGATAAAATATTATTCCATTTTCTTAGCCACCACTTCAAAAGTCAATTGGCCAAATTGACATTTTATATCGCTGTATATTTTCTCCTTTTTGTGCTCCCTTTATAGTTTTTTTAATTATTTAACCGTTCAATATTTTTAAATTTATGAGTAAAAAGAGATACTCGAAATGCTCATTTATTTTATGTCAATATTGCTGACCCTGTAGAAATAGCATATAAGTCAATCCAATTGGACGGGAAGACAGACAATATCTCAACTAAAATATATAATTTACATTTTTTTTACACCCAATTACCGAGATGTTTAAAGAGTTAAAAAGGATGTGATAGCATCAATTACAATCATCTAGGAAAAGTAGTAAGTCAAACAACTTTATGTAAAAGTGAAAAAGAAAATTTTGCTAAATTATGTGCTACTATATTCCAAGATCTTGGAATATATACCACATTGACTTCTTCAAAAATCCTCATAAGTGTCCAAGTATCTTCACAAGTAGTCTCTATCTCGCATGAGAATATAGTTCCTTTTAGTATCATATGTACCACAATTTTGCATCCGATAAAATTTGCACTTTCGTCCAACCATTTTCTCTAGCATTCTCCAATAACACCGTACGAATTGCAGTCGCTTTAGCAGTGATGGCTTTCCCAACATATTGGATTGGGGAACCAAAGGCTTGAAGCAGGTTACCATAGCCGCCACACCAACACTTTCCATCTTCTTCTCCTTATGTATACTAGCATCTGCAAATAAAACAATACTATCTTGTGCCACAATTATATTTCTATCATTATTATTAGAATCAGGTATACCTATAGGAGACGACGAAGGAAGCAAATTACTATTATATTCATGAAAATTAAAGAGAGCTTTGTTAACAATATCGTTGGGTTCAAAATTTTCTCCATTAAAAATCTTTGAGTTTCTAGCCTTCCAAATTTGCCACATGGTTGTGATACTTAATTTTTTTAAGCTCAACAGAATCAAGATATTTTGGCATTAGTAAAAAGATTAGTCCACCAACTAGTAAAATTCATTGTATTTTCTAGATTAAGCCAATTAATGGGATACATTTTTCAAACTAATTAAACACTAGGACACCTAAATAAAATGTGATCAATAGTTTCACTCTCAAGTCTACAACTCTTACATACTTCACAAAATTGCCTCATTCTATTAGCAATAATATTGTTCACAGGTAAACACATTCAAAATACATTTTCAAATAAAATGCTTATATTTATTTTTAATATTCATAGACCATAAAAAGTCCCAGTATTCTTTTGAAAAAGATTGATTACTAAATTGGGCCCTCTCATTATTCATATGTTCACATCTAACAATATCCCTAGCTAAATGGTAATTTGACTTAACCTCATATTTTCCAAATTTAGTATGGTGCCAAATAATCTTATCTGGAGATCCTGTAGTAGAAATAGATATGGAGACAATTGCTTGATAATCATTTGGACCAAAATAATTTTGAAGGTCTTTGTCACCTCCCGGGCGGGTATCCTTGCCGTGACCGACACTTGAAGAACCATTACTGATTCCCCAAGAGAACCACTTGGCCTCATTGTCATATCAACTCGACAACAAAAGAATAACTCAGAAAGTAAGATATCATAGGCAAGAAGATAAATAAGTGCATAACTTTACTGTATCATAGCTTATAATGAAGATAAGTTTAGATACAAAATACTCATTCAATACTCTACTCTAATGTCTATGAAGCCTCTACTCAACCGTCTAGAATGGTGCCATGACAGACCATGGATACTCCAAAATCAAGAAAATAGAAAGTGCTCAACAGAAGTAAGAGCAAAAAAGGGGCTTCTCCAGAATGCAAGAAGAATTCACCAACTCAGAGATGTAATGATCTAGACTTCAACGGTACATTTGCTGAAGCCCTCTGTAACCTGTATCTGCATCATAAAATGATGCAGGCCTAAATGGATGCCAGTGCATGAAATATATTAGTATGTAAAATGGCTCAAGAAAAGTAAAGCTCAACTTACTTACCTCGACTCAACAACTCATGCTCAAAACAGTTTATGCAAGTTTTATAGTAAAATCATGCTTTTAAAATAGACTCAGTTTGAAATTTCATGCTCAAATCAATGTTGCATGGGAGTTTCTTTTAACCGACATCCTCATCCCACCACCTTTAATTAGGTGATGCACAACGAATCAGTATCATTGTCATGCCCGCCCTTAACTTGCCACAGAAAAGGGCGATCAACTCTCTCTTGTATCCAAAATAAGTGTCCACTTGCGGGACAAGAGTCACCAGGCTAGTTGTAACAACTATCCTACGCTGGCAATGTAGTTCTATAGGTTAAAGTAGAAGTGCACTCGCTTCCCGCTCGGTGCTCCATACTCCTCCCAAGACTAAAATATGCCCGACTCCTCAATCAACTCAACAATCAACATATCAACCAGCTTAAAACTCAACCCCATTGGTGTATCTCATCTCAATTTATCTCAGCCAATCATTAATTTATTCAATCATGCAAAGCATCAAGTTTAACTTAAACTCAAATGGTTATTTAGACTTACTTAATTTACTCATCATATAATACAAGCAAGATATTCATGTGTAGCAATATACATGACTCAATGCAACATGCTCTTCATACTCAATCATGCTCAAATTACTCCACTCTAAATGCTCAATTTACATCAACTCAAATATTCAATGTGATGAATATAATGTCATAAAAAATTATGTGATTTAGGGTTCATGATATTATGTATGAAATACATGTACAAATTTCATAGTAAATAGTCATGTCATGTAGTAGATTACCTTATGTAATATAACAAGACCTCATGATAATTGCAAGAATTTTAATATTAAGATAGTAAAGTTTCTCAAAATCTCAACTCTTTTCCTCAAGATCTTAACTTAAGAAGATGATGAAGGGAAACGTGAAAGAAGGAATTTCACACTTTAGTAAGCCTTATACACCTGGAAATTGAAGAATAACCGATCTTCAACCAATGTTTGCTTTTGGGTTAGAAACCCTAACTCCTTACTCTTCTCCTCTTTGCTCTTAAGAAAACCCAAGTGTGGGCAATGAAGAATAATGCCCTTGGGGTTCATTTAGGACCTCATTCAATTATAAAAATGTGTAGGGTTTAATAGAATAGGCAGGGGATTGGACAAATATACCCTTCATTAAAACTATCAGCAGGGTCTACGGAACCTCATTTATGACTCATAGGCCCTTCTACAAGTCGTAATTGCCTCTCGTTGATAAAGATCTGAAAGTCCCAAGTCTCTGGAAACTGGTAAGAGACCCCCACATTACAAGTTGTATTTCCTTTTTTATGAGTTGTAATCTCTCATTGTGACCGATATGATTAGAAATTGATCCTCACTAGAATCTGCTATGAAACCCTCTTTTACGAGTCGTAAAACCATCTTGTACTCTGAAGGTCCTTAAAACTTGAATCACTGGGATTTGCTATGGAACCCCTCTCTACAACTCTTAAACCCCTCTACGAGTCGTATGGGCTCTCGTAGACTGTTTCTGCAGTTTTTGTCAGACTCTCCCTCACCTATCCTCTACACATACTTATTTGTATTAGGTAGAAAGAAATTAAGGGGTGTTACATTATCTTCCCCTTGAGATCATTCGTCCTCGAATGAAGAGAAAGATAGAGATTTAGGACAAGGCATGAATTTCCCTATGGACTCTAACTATCAGCCAACTCTCACCTCACTCATGCAATCAACAAATCAAGAAATTCACTAAGTAATGCAATCAAATAGTCATCAAATCACATCAATCCTTACTCGAGCTCTAGAACTTTGTTATCTATCATAGGAAGAATGAAAGGAGGACTCAAGGAATAAAAATTTACAAATTTAGAGGGAAATACTTACCATCAACTCTCCCATTGTCAGTAGGAAGGAATAAATAAAGATATTTTGCCTTCATATCCTCCTCCGCCATCCAAGTAGCTTTTTCCATAAATTGGTTCCTCCACCATAATACCTTGACAGATGCAATCTCCTTGTCCCTCAACTTGCGAACCTGATGATCAAGGATCTTGACAGGGATCTCCTCACAACTCAGGTTGTCTCTCACTCCAATACTCTCAGCAGGCACAATCAATTGTGGATCTCCCAAATACTTCTTAAGCATGGAAATATGAAATACTAGGTGGATGACCTCTAACTCTGGTGGTAGCTCTAGCTCATACGCCACATTGCCTACTCTTTTTATAATCTGATAAGAGCCAATGTACCTCAGACTCAACTTCTTTTTCTTTCCAAATATCATCACACCCTTCATGGGTGACTCTTTTAAATACACCTAATCATCGACCTCAAACCTAAGTCTCTTCTTCTAATAACTGTGTAGGATTTTTGTCGACTCTGTGTAGTTCTCAACCTTTCTTGGATGATCTTCACCTTCTCCATATCTTGGTGAACTAGGTCTGATCCAATCAACTCTATTCTACCTACCTCAAACCATCTAATCGGTGACCTACACATCCTTCCATAGAGTGCCTCGTACGGGGCCATCTGAATACTCGAATGAAAATTATTGTTTTAGGCAAACTCTATCAATGGTAAATGGTTATCCCAATTACCCTTAAAGTCAATAATACAGGCCCTCAACATATTTTCCAATGTTAGAATAGTGCGTTCTACCTGACCATCTGGCTGAGGGTGAAAAGTAGTGCTAAGGAGCACCTTCATACCTAAACCCTTTTGAAAAGACCTCTAAAGTTAGGCAGTAAATTGGGCTCCTCTGTCTGATATGATGGATAAAGTGACTCCATAAAACCTAACAATCTCCCTGATGTATAACTGGGCATAATCCTCTGCAATGTCAGTTGTCTTGACTGCCAGGAAGTGGGCTGACTTAGTCATCCTGTCAACTATCACCCAAATCGAATCATGTTGCCTGCGAGACCTTGGTAAATCTGTAACATAGTCTATGTTGACTATCTCCCATTTCCACTCTGGAATTGTAAAATTCTGAGCAACTCCACATGGCCTTTAGTGCTCCACTTTAACTTGTTGACAGTTTGGGCACTTGGAAACAAACTCAGTGATATCCCTCTTTATTTCACTCCACCAATAGATTTCTCTCTAGTCATGGTACATCTTGGTAGATCCTGGATGGATGCAATATCTGGAACTGTAGGCCTCTTCCATAATCCTCTCTCGAACACCATCAACATCTGGGACACATGATCTACCTTGATACCTTAATACTCCATCTCCCCCTTTGGCGAAAGCCATCATTTTCTGCTTATGCACATCTTCCTTTAATTGTAGTAGGACTAGATCTCGATCTTGTTTCTCTTTCACCTCTACTACTAATGATGATACAAACCCATTGTGCACCAGAACTTCTTCTTCATCTGATTCATTTGATTGAACTCCCAATCGTGCTAACCTATGAACCTCTTGGCTAACTCCCTTTTCTCCTCATCCATATGGGCAGTACTTCCCATGGACAACCTACTAAGAGCATCAACAACCATATTAGCTTTACCTGGATGGTAGAGGATGCTTATGTCATAGTCATTAAACAACTGAAGCCATCTCTTTTGCCTCAAGTTGAGCTATTTCTAGGTGAAGACATATTGCAGGCTCTTGTGGTTTATGAATACATCAATATGTTCTCCATATAAATAGTGATGCCATAGCTTTAGAGCTAACACCACCGCTACTAACTCTAAGTATTGAGTAGGATAATTCTTCTCATGCACCTTAAGTTATCTAGAAGCATAAGTAATAAATTTCCCTTTTTGCATTAACACACATCCCAGTCCCACTCTCAAAGCATCACAGTGGATAACAAACCCATCTGTTCCATCAAGCAAGGTCAACACGGGTGCAGTGGTTAACCTCGTCTTTAGCTCTTGGAAACTTCTCTCACACTCATCGAACCATTGGAACTTGGCCTTCTTCTGAGTCAATTTGGTCAACCATGCAGATATGAAAGAAAATCCCTTAACAAACAATAGCCAGCTAATCTCAGAAAACTCTTTATTTCTGTCCGTGAGATTGGTCTTGACCAATTCTTAACTGCCTCAATCTTTTGACTATCCACTTGAATTCCATGTCTAGTAATCACATGACCTATGAAAGCAACTGATTTGAGCCAAAATTCACATTTAGAAAACTTCACATATAACTCATTGTCTCGGAGTGTCTGCGAAATGATCCTGAGGTGATTGGCATGCTCCTCCTCATTTTTGGAATACACCAAAATTCATCAATAAAAATGATAACGAACATATCAAGATACTGTCTGAATACTCTGTTCATTAGATCCATGAAGGTTGTGAGTGTGTTTGTTAACCTAAAAGACACCACTAAGAACTCAAAGTGACTATATCGTGTTTGAAAGGCTGACATACGAATGTCACATTCTCTCACTTTCAACTGATAATAGCCTGATCTGAGGTCTATCTTAGAGAAAATAGTGGCACCTTAAAGTTGGTCAAACAAATCATCAATCCTCGAAATGGGATACTTATTCTTGATAGTTACCTTATTCAACTAACGGTAGTCAATACATATCCTCCAGGAACCATCTTTCTTACGCATGAACAAGACCGGAGCAACCCATGGAGAGATACTTGGCCTTATGAACCCTTTCTGTAACAAGTGCCTCTACTGCTCATTCAACTCTTTCAACTCTGCGGGGGCCATTCTATAAGGCGGAATAGAGATATGTTGGGTGTCCAGAAGAATATCAATTCTGAAGTCCATCTCCTTATCGGGAGGGACTCCAGGCAAATCCTCAGGAAACACATTAGGAAACTCGCTCATAATCGGGACAGACTTAAGAGAAGGGGCCTTAACATCGTCAGACGTAACTCACATGAGGTGATAGATACATCCCTTAGAGATCAGTTTTTGAGCTCTGAGATAAGAAATAAACTTACCCTTAAGGGCAATGGAATCTCCTCTCTACTTAATAACAAACTCGTTCAAAAATTGGAATTTGATAGTCTAAGTTCGACAATCAATAGAGGCATAGTATATATGAAGTCAATCCATACCAAGGATCACATCAAAATCAATAATCTCCAACTCAATCAATTCAGCAAAAATGTCCCTATGATAGATGGACACCACATAATCTCTATAGATTCTCTCAGCTCGAATGAATTCACCAATAGGAGTAGACATAGAAAATATCTCAAGAAAACACTCAGGAAGAATCTGAAATCTACTTGCCACATATAGAATCATAAAGAACAAGTTGCACCCTAATCAAGTAAAGCATAACAAGGAAAGATAAAGACTCAAAACATATCCATCATAACATCTGGTGCAACCTCCTGATCCTGTCAATTTCCCATCACATACAGATGGTTTATCCCACCACCTGCCCTTGGTGCAATACCTCTTTGATTACCCTTTGCTAATGGTGCTATTGTAGAAGTCTGGGCCTTGTTGCCCCACATCGGATACTCCCTCTGAAAGTGACCGGTTGGCTGCACTTGTAGCAAGCATTCCTTCCATCTCTGTATTCTCTCAAATGCATCTTGCCATATTTTCAACAAGGTGGCTTCCCTTTAGAGCCAAGAGTCACACTTGCTTGAGACTATGCACCATATTTTCTAAAGTTTGACTGACCTTAGGACCTTTGATCATATATATGGCTAGAGGCTGGTGCACTGGCTGAAGATAGTGCATAGCTAGAGGACCTTTTCTAGAAGTAGGACTTATCTCCCTTACTTTGTTTGCTTTGACTAGGCTCAGGCCCTGTTGATCTAGCCTTCTTACTCAAATGTTCCTCTCTGTCTTTCTTTTTATCCCTCTCAGTCTGTTGAGCATAGACCATCATTTTGGAGATATCCATACCTGGGATCAACAATGCCGCCTTGTACTCTCTCTTCACCTGCCTGCCTAAACCATATATAAATTTCCTCATTCTTGCTCTCATATCCAGAATCATCTCTAGGTATACCTGGACAGTTGGATGAATTTCAGGCTATATTCTTTCACACTTATCCCCTCTTACTTTAGATTCACAAACTCTTCAACCTTTGCCTCTCTCAACTCCTAAGGGAAGAAATGATCGAGGAAGGAACTCTCTAACGCATCCCAAGTAGCTGGGTCAGCATCCTCACCTCGACTCTCTTCCCACTGATTGTACACAAACATTGGCCACATCCTTGAGCTGGTAGGTAGCAAGCTCAAATCCCTCAGTCTCAATCGCATGCATAGTTTTTAGTACTTTCCATATCTCATCAATAGAGTTCTGAGGGTCCTCCTCATCCTTAGACCCAGTGTAGGCAGGTGGGTTCATCCTCAGAAAGTCTCTCAGTCTGGAGGCAGTTGTTAGCTTATACAAACTAGAACTAGGGGTTTGTGAACCCTGGTTCCCACTCTGGGCAGCTATCAATTGGGTGAGTATAACAATGGCTCCTCAAACATTGGCCTCTGAAGTAGGAACAGGTGAAGTAGTAGGCATCACAGGAACACTAGTAGTCCTGGGCGATCAAACTCGGCCCCTCGTTTCCATTTGAGGAGGCACCTCTGAAGTAGGGTTCTAAGCAGTGCTAGTTGAAGTATTCCTCTGGGTTATGGTGCATCTAGGAGGCATGATCTGCAATCGCATAACACATGAATTAGAAAAAGAATTTTTATAGAGTTTTCAACTCTATCGCACAAACTTAGATCACAAGAAAGGGTAACAATACTTAATGTCCTGTAGCTTTCTATTTATGAAGTGTGGTGCACAACACACTCTTAAACAAGACTCTACTAGACACTGCTTCATAGACTCCCTAGGAGTCTTAAATTCTATGCTCTGATACCAAGTTTGTCATAATCGGGGCAGGTACCCTTGGCGTGACTGACACTTGAAGAACCTTTACTGATTCCCCAAGACAACTACTTGGTCTCATCATCACATTAACTCAACAGCGGAAGAATAACTCAAAAGTAAGATATCATAGGCAAGAAAATAAATAAGTGCATAACTCTACTATATCATAGCTTATAATAAAGATACGTTTAGATACAAAATACTCATTAAATAATCTACTCCAATATCTATGAAGCCTCTACTCAACCTTCTAGAATGGTGCCATGACAGGCCATAGACACCTAAAGATTAAGAAAATAGAAAGTGCTCAACAGAAGTAAGAACAAAAAAAGAGGTTTCTCTGGAATGCAAAGATAGCTCACCAACTCGGAGATGTACTGATCTAGACTTCAACGGTGCATGTGTTGAAACCCTTTGTCACTTGTATCTGCATCATAAAATGATACAGACCCAAATAGATATCAGTATATGAAATATATCAATATGTAAAATCGCTCAAGAAAAGTAAAGCTCAACTCACTCACCTTGACTCAACAACTCATGCTCAAAACAGTTTATGCAAGTTTTATAGTAAAATCATGTTTTTAAAATAGGCACAGTAAAATAGACTCAGTTTGAAGTTTCATGCTCAAACCAATATTTCTTGGTTGTTTTTATTAACTGACATCCTCATCCCACCACCTTTAATTGGGTGATGCATAATGAATCAACATCTTTGCCATGCCCACCCTTAACTTGCCACAGAAAAGGGTGATCAACTCTCTCTTGGATCCAAAATAAGTGTCCACTTGCGGGACAAGATTTGTCAAGCTAGCTGCAATGACTATCCTATGTTGGTAATGTAGTTCTATGGGTTAAAGTAGACTTGTACTCGCTTCTCGCTCGGTGCACGATACTCCTCCCAAGACTAAAATATGCTCGACTCCTCAATTAACTCATCAATTAGCTCAAAACTCAACCCCATTGGGGTATCTTATCTCAACACATCTCAGTCAATCATTAACTCATTCAGTCAATGCAAGGCATCAAGTTTAACTCAGAATCAAATGGTCATTTAGACTCACTTAATTTACTCATCATGTAATCCAAACAAGATATTCATGTGTAGAAATATACATGACTCAATGCAACATGCTCTTCATACTTAATCATGCTTAAATTACTTCACTCTAGATGCTCAATTTATATTAACTCAAATATTTAATGTGATGAATAGAATCTCATAAAAATCATTTGATTTAGGGTTCATGCTATTAAGTGTGAAATACATATACAAATATCATCGTAAATAGTCATGCCATGTAGCAGATTACCTCATGTAATATAACAAGACCTCATGATAGATGCAACAATTTCAATATTAAGATAGTAAAGTTTCTCAAAATCTCAACTCTTTTCCTCAAAAGCTTGACTCAAGAAGATGATGAAGGAGCATGTGAAGGAAGGAATTTCACACTTTGGTAAGCCTTACATACCTGAAAATTGAAGAATAATAGATCTTCAACCAATCTTTGCTCTTGGTTAGAAACCCTAGCTCCTAACTCTTCTCCTCTTTGCTCTCAATAAAACCCAAGTGTAGGGAATGAAGAATAATGCCCTTAGGGTTTATTTAGAACCTTATTCAAGTTTAAAAAAGTATAGGGTTTAATTGAATAGGTAGGGTAATAGACAAAAATACCCTTCATTAAAACTATCAGCAGGATCTATGAAATCCTGTTTACGACTCGTAGGTCCTTTTATGAGTCGTAACTACCTCACGTGGATGAAGGTCTGAAAATTGAGAGTCTCTAGAAACTTATACAAAACCCCCACATTACGAGTCGTATTTCCATTTATGAGTAGTAATTTCTCCTCATGAATGATATGATTAGAAATTGATGTTCACTAGAATCTTCCGCGAAACCCTCTTCTACGAGTCATAACGGGTTCTCTGAGTTATAAACCCATCTCATAATCTGAAGGTTATTAAAACTTGAATCACTGGGATTTGCTATGATACCCCTCTCTACTATTTGTAAACCCCTCTACGAGTGGTAGGGGCTCTCATAGATTGCTTCTGCAATTTTTCTCAGACTCTTCCTCACCAATCCTCTGCACACACTTATCCATATTAGGTAGAAAGAAATTAAGGGGTGTTATAGTATTGCAATTTCCATGTATGGGTAGTTTGGTCTATAAGGGTGTTCACTTTTTGTTCAACATCTATTTGGCACACATAGGAGTAGGTTTGTACCCACTAGAATTAGGACTCTACCAATCCCCCTAAATGTTAATACTATCTCCACAAACTACCCTCCATCTAATACCTTTTTGTAGAAGATCTCTACCCAAATAATGTTTTTCCAAATCCAGGAGCTACTAGAGGCATGAGTAGCTTTAAGGAAAGAAGTATAAGGAAAATACTTTCTTGAGAATTCTAAAAAGTAGAGAATTTTCTTGGGTCAAAATTCGTCATGCTAGTTTCACCAATAAAGCTTGTTTAAAAGATTTTAGATCTCTGAAACCTATACCACTCTTAGATTTGGCTAAACATAAATTCTCTCAATTTTCAAAATGCATTTTCCTCTTATCCTTTTCATGCCCCCACCAAAAATTGGAAAGGATAGTCGTAATCTCTTTACACAAGAAATTTGGAAATTGAAAACAAGACAATGCTTACGATGGAATCGCAAAAAGAATAGATTTAAGCATCGCCTCTTTTCCTGTAGGACTTAAAAAATTAATTTTCTATCCTTTTATTTTGGCTTCCACCCTATCTTTGATAAATTTTAGCATTTTTTTATTCGATCTTTCAACTACTGCAGGCAACCCCAAGTGTAAACCTAAGTTGTTCCTTTGTAGTTGTCCTAGTTTTCCAACAATGTTATCTTTTTCAATGCCAGTACTATTTTTGCTAAAGAAAATAGTTGATTTAGTGAAATTGACCTCTTGACCTGAGCACTCTTCATAAATTTTAAAGATTTCAGAATTTTTTTAGTATTTTGAGTATTAGCATTACAAAACAAAGAGTCACCAACAAAGATAAGTGGTTAATCGCAAGGCCTCCTCTACTTAAACATAAACCTTATATATCCCCATATAATTCTGCAGTATTTAAGAATCTCAATAGTCCTTTAACACACAACAAAAATAGATATGGAGAAAGAGGATCTCCTTGCCTTAGTCCTCTTATTGGTTTTACCTCCCCCATAATGTCTCCATTAATATTAAATTTATATGTTGGGGTAGTGATACATTGCATAATCCAATTAATAAAAGTCTCATGAAAGCCATAATAAAAGCAATTATGAATATAAACCCACTCAACTCGATCATAAGCTTTAGCCATATCTCATTTAAGGGCCATATATTTTTGTTTGTCACATCTTTTATATATAAGAAGATGAATGAATTCATGAGATGAAACAACATTATTAACTATTTGTCTCTTCCCTATAAAATCAGACTGATTCGGAGAGATAAGATTGGATAGGTAAATTTTAAGCCTCATAGCAATAATTTTTGCGATGACTTTATACATTGTAGAGCAAAAACTAATGGGTCCAATTTGACTAACATCACTAGGATTTTTCACTTTAGGAATCAAAGTAATAAACGTTTGGTTCCAAGAAGGCAACAAATATCCTAAATTGAAAATGTTTTTAATAGCTTCACAAACATCACTCGATACAATATTCCAATATTTTTGAAAGAAAAAAGGAGTCATCTCGTCTATACCTGGAGCTTTTAAGGAATGCATATCAAACAGAGCTCTTTTAATTTCCTCGTTTATTACTCCTTTTATAAGACTTTCATTAACAAAATTATCCACTAATGTAGGAATTAGATCAAAGATGTTATCAAAACTGGTAGGTCTAGAAGTAGTGGAAAGGTTTTTATAAAACCTTTCAATTTCTTTCACTATTTTACTCTGTTCAGAAATCTAATGTCCATCATCTGCTTTGAACCCCTTAATATTATTGCACTTACATCTCTAAATAGTTTTCATATGAAAAAAGAAGAAGTGTTTTTATCTCCTTCCTGAAGTCACAAAGCTCTAAATTTTTGTTCCCAATAAGCTTCTTCATCCTTATTGGCCCCTCCCTAATTCCTTTCAAAGCAACCTCAACCTAGTAAGATCGAAATGCATTGTGTCATTTTTAAGCTCATCAATTCTCTGCTTAATCCCTTGAATCTTTTTCTTAGAGTTCACCTTACCCCCCCCTCCAAGCCAAGCTAATAGAGAGATTTGACAATTCTTAATTTTAAAACTTATTTTGGATTGTTCGAATCCTCCAATGTTTCAACTCTAGGATTGAATGATAGTTCTATTCACTTCTTCTTTTCACTCCAACATTTATCAAAATAGAACCTTCTCTTCTTTTTCCTAAAATTAAGCTCCGTATTTATCAATAGAGCATTATGATCAGAAGCCTTTGTTCTAAATCACTAAAATTAGCATAGCTAAACTCTAGCTTCCAACTCAGAGAGCTTATGGCTTTATCTAATCTTTCTTGAATTATGCCATCATTTTCTCTAAAACACCACCAAGTCCATAATTTACTATTAGAGCCTAAATCTATAGCTCCTATCTCCCTTAAAAAGTCTTTAAAATCACGAAAAGAAGAAATTTCTCTAATTTTACCTCCTAATTTTTCAAAATTGTTAATAATATCAGTGAAATCTCCCTCCATAATTCACATTGATCCCCCTCTATTTGAATTGTGCAAAAATTGCTGCAATTGAGATCTATGAATAACTCTGTCCATACTTAGATATACAAAAATATTCCAATATTTACAATCATTAACCAGATCGTGTACATATATTTCAATACATAAAGAAGTAAAATGGGATTGCCATATCTGAATATCGTCATTCTAAAATAAGCACAAACCTCCTACTAGTCCCATGGAGCTACTGTTATATTATGAGACATATGTAGTTGTCTTTGAGTTCTCAACACCATTCTTCAATGATTCTTTGTTTCACTTAAATATATCATACTCGGGGAGTGGAGACGTATTGTCTCCTTAAGAAAGGGAACTGTCGAGGACCTCTGAAGGCCTCGATAATTCCACATTAGTGTCTTCATTTTGGAGAGAGAGGTCACTTAAAGATGGCTTCCCGATCCAGTCCATCTTTTTATTTTTTAATCCTTCTGCTATTGTTTTGATTGGTATCACCTTTTCGTTTGTCTCCAAAGTTTTGATAGCTTGCATCAGTAAATATAACATTGATTAAGTTATTCTCTAACTCCGCAGTATCCAATTCCATGTTATCTTCTACAATCTTCTTACTACCAGCGATACTAGTTACATTTTCCTTATTTCCATTTACATTATAAGTAGCCTTCTGATTAGTTATAGATTCTCTATTTTCTGTCCAGAAGCTACTTCTGTGAAGTAGAACATATCGGCTGATTTTTAGCCATCAAATCTAAATTATAATTGGTGTCATTTGCGTATCAATAGTCAGAATTTTAAGTCGAGAATTTTCCTTTTTTTCTTTGTTGAAATATCTCTCTAGATCATCGTGATCAAAAGTGTCACCAAAATTCATCTTTGCTAACCAGTAATATTCTCGTGCTTCTCTACTAGCTATTGTTTCTGCAAAAATTGATTCTTTTGACTCAACATTTTGTTATAGATTTTTCGATGACGATCCATTCAGTAGCAGTTATTTATCAGTTAACATTTTGTTCTCACTCTGATTCAAACTGGTGTGCCATCCTTCTAGGCCTTCCACCGCATTTCCATTTGAAGAATGTTCATTAACCTTGTTACACTTCATATTAACACTAATGATTTGAACAATCCCTTGAACTATGTCATTCGTATTCTGCTTAGCAGATTGCTCTCCCTCCTCAAAAGGCCCTATTTTTCCTCCATTAAAAAACTCATGTGGTAGAAAGAAAGGTTTGTTTTCATTGTTCCACTTATCCCTTTTCATATCAGCTTCATTGTCATTCAATAGTAAATCATTTGAGCCCGTTCCTTCAACATAATCTACAATCTGCTTCCCTTTACCAGTCATGAAGATCGAGGGATGAACAGTTTGATTTTCCTAT
>DF361049.1:4316-19347 GCA_000787875.1 Solanum virginianum | reverse complement strand
ACATAATTGCGACATCACATAAGAGTTTACTGTTTTGGATTGGGAAAGCAATGAAATAGCACCTACACATCATTGTAAACCTTATACTTATTAATAATAGCAATACATCTTTATAACCAGCTTAACCAACAATATAAAAGCTTCCAAATAAACAAGGAGAACACACAAAAAAGTTTCAACATGTGCTGCCCAATAATTTCAGCATCAACACAATCAACATACTCTCTTGTTTGTCATGAGAACATTATACTAAACATATACTTAAGATTACTTAAGTTATTCTTCAATATTAAAATATGTCCAAACGTTTAAGTGAAATGTTTGCTGTTTTGTGACACCTTTAAAGCAGCAACTTTGGCCGACCTTGGCTTGTGTTTTTAATCACATAATATTATATGTTAGTGAGCTGGTGATGTAGCAACTTGAGCTTTAAGTTTGGGCCAAAATGGACCTCTAAACCATTGGGCCTTTGCTGCCCAATTTACAGATTTGTTTCTTTTCCTTCTCTTAGAGTTTAGGCCCATTTAGCTAGCTATCTTGGAATGTTATTGGGCCTTTATCTCCCTTCATATTGGGGTGTAAATACAACCCACCTATAGTACTAAAAGATAGTCCAAGGAATACAAGTAAAATGGTCCAAATCCGACCCAAATAGAAAGACTCGGGATAAATAAAATCATTTCTAGAAAGCCTTAATAGGAAACTAGAGCCTCTTCTTCATAGAAAGGGAAAGTCATACTGACAATCCCCATTCTTTTTCTTCTCTGTCTGCGTGTGGCCTCTCTTTACAGGTTGAATCTTTAATCATGGCAAACATGTGCAAATGATGATGAAGGTTCTTTTATAACTTCTTCAGTAGAAGACTGAGCTTGGATAGAGTACATCAAAGCATTTAAAATTCTCACAAATGCCATGTATTCTTGTCCTAAGAAGACTTTTTCAACTTAGTCTCACTAAAATTCAATGGATTCCTCTACGTAGATATGTAATTGTGCTACGAATTCAGATATATTGTCTCCTTCCTTCTGATGTATATGCAAATAATCTCTTCCTTTTCCTCTCCACAGTTGTAATAACCCATCTTGAGATAAGATGTTCCATATCGGTAAAACACAGGAGAGATGCTGGGTATATAAGTAAAGGATTGGTCTATATACTGTGAGGTGCCTTTTGGGGTGAGCCCAAAGGGACAAATCCATGATGGGCTAGGCCTAAGAGCAGACAATACTTCACAGTGTTGGGCCAGGTTATTACAGATGGTATCAGAGTCACTCATATGTCAGCCTTGTCGATATTGGCTAGAGTTCAACTGAGTTTAAGAGAATCCCGATGAGGTGGGGCAAACCTCAGTGCTGAGTCTAGGCAAATCCCATGCAGTGGGGAAAACCTCAGCGAGGATGCTGAGTCCATAGAGGTGGTGTATGTAACAATCCATCTTGAGATGAGATGTCCCACATCGGCAAAACACAGGAGAGATGCTAGGTATATAAGTAAGGGACTGGTCTATATACTGTGAGGTACCTTTTGGGATGAGACCAAAGGGACAAATCCATGATGGGCTAGGCCTAAGAGCAGACAATACTTCACAGTGTTAGGTCAGGTTGTTACAACAACGAAGTACCACCTTTACTATTTTTATCTTCTATCCAATTAATGAATACACACTTACCCTGACCTTTGTTTGTTAACAGATAGAACTCCAAATGAAACTAATACCAATGTTTAACCCGCTCGGATCAAGGCTTATGTGTGTCTAGGTACATCTATTACTCCTCTTGCTCTGGTTGACATAGCCTTCCAATGATTCAGATTTTGCATTCTTAGAATTCTGATATTGGGTATCTGCTGTAAATTTATAGCTAATAGTAAACTTCCTTGCTTTGGGACCCTCTGTAAAGATTGATATTCTATTCCCTTTGTATATGCAAAATGAAAAAATTATATTAGTGAAAAAAATCTGTCACCTTATTTCCCTCCCTCATGATATGTCAGACTTCAATGTTCCTGTAGTTTTTCATATCACTAATATGTTTGATCTTCATGTTAATGCTTGAAGGAATCTCCCAAACTCCTTTCAAAAAATTGTAGACCATGAGAGAATTAGCCTTTAGAGTAATAAGTAGCCAGTTGTTAGAGATGCAACATTTGAGACCTTCTTCCATAGCCTATATTCCAGCCTCCAAACTATTCCTTACACCTATCGTAAAAGAGGCAGCCTATAAAAATTCTTCCTTCTAATATTATATGCAAAACCCCTAGAGCTGAGCCTCAGATTACCTTTAGGTGCCTTGCCTTATCAGAGTTACATATGGAACTCCCTTCCCTAGGAAACTTCCAATAGATAATTTTAGGAACAAGAAGAGGTTTGTTTCTGATTTTGCCCAAGTTGCACCTCCTTTTTAGAGGATAAAGCAGTTGTTGTCAAGATATAAAACTTAATCAAAGTTAGGGTCGAACTCAAGTGAATACGTAGACTCAAGATAAATTCACCAATAAGCAAGTCAAGTAGTTAACCATCTCAATTCCCCGAGGGAGGGTTGCAATAATCAATAAGAAAGTAAACTAAACTAATACTAGAGATAATCAATAATAGAGAGCAACTAGGGTATCGTGTTCCCCATATAATAAAGAGCAACTAGGGTATCGTGCTCCCCATGATTCCCCAACTTAGTATCACCGGATAACCCAATTCTTGTCTAGTGTATAGCATGCAGGATGACAATTTAAGTTCACCAAGCCCTTTGGTCAAAGGTGAGAGGCGAATTTCACTATGTGACTTGACTCATCTCCATAGTGTACAATACTAACAATTACCTATAAGTCCTAGTCAACCTCCCCTTGGCCTAGTTTGATTGATTAGACGAGAACACATTATCGAATTTTGTTAATCAATCTATTTTTCTATTTGTTACTACTTTGGTGTAGTATGTAACACTAGGCAGGTTATAATGTTGGCCACTATTAGAAAACATGCAAAATGAAGAGAATTGATTAATACATGCATAAACCCATTTCAAGAATTGAAAATTATCCGGGTTTACTTAGTTAGTTCTTCATGGTTCTCACAATCCTAGATGTAGATTTAGCTACTCATGCCATGGGTAGATGAAGAAATTATGAATTGAGAAAACATAATTAAACATTTTACCCAATTGAATTAATATCAAGCAAATTCAAGAAGAATGAAAATCACAAGCGTCAAGATCAAATTTACCCACAAGTGTTTTCTCAATATCTTCTCTCCCAAGTATTGAGTTCTCCAAGTACAAACCCTAAAAGTACTAAATAGTGGTGTCCTCCCTTGTACCATAACCTAAAAGTACTATTTCTAGTAATTACAATTAAGTTCTAAAAATAGAAAAACTAGTTGGCAGATTCCACGAAAGGTCTCTACGACTCGTAGTGTAATCTAAGAGTCATAGTTGGGGTCTCATAATCAACTCCTGGGATCTTGGAATTCTCTTCTATGACTTCACTTTATGACTCATACACTGATCTATGACTCGTAATGCATGTTTGTAGGCTTAAGCTTCATCAACTTGTCCCTTATTGAAAATCTTCATGAAACCCATCAATACGACATGTAAAATGCTCTATCACTCGTATGCCTATCTTGTTGAGCTAACCTTTAGATTTTATCCTTCACTGAAGTTTGTCACAAAACTGCCTCTATGGCCTATAGAATGATCTACGATTCATAAAAGGTTTTGTAAATTACCAAAAATCAGCAATCTTTTGCAATTTTCTCTAAATCATAGCCAACCTGTCTTCCTGCAAATCCAAACACAAAAATATGTAAAACTCACAAATATCACATTGAGAACACACAAAATCCTAAATTTTATGCATAAAAAATGTTGTATTTTGACAGCATATCAGTATCCATCCAGAAAAGAGACCAGGTCAGCCCAATTTTCAGAAACATTTCTCAGCCAAGTGTATCTAACCTTTGTCAGCCTATAAAGATTTCTATTAACTTCTAAAATCATACCATGCAAACACAACCTTTCCCTATGTTTAACCTTATTCCTTTTTTTTCATATTTCCATAAGATGAACTTGGAAACAATATTAAATATAGATTTTAGCTTTCTAGAACAACTTGAATTCCACCATTTGAAAATGGTCTCTTTTAAGAAACTAGAAGCCCCAATAATCCTAGTTTCACTTGCAAACACACACCGAAATTGACTTGGATTAGGACATGACATAAATAGATGATGACTGACTTGCATTAGGACATGACATAAATAGATGATGATGATGTTCTCTTATATTTCTTGATTAGAACAAAAACATACTGTTTCTTCAACCACTCCAATACCAGCTCAAAATTTCCCAATAGGGATTCTTGTTTTTAACGATCTCTACACAAAAAATGATACTTTAAAAGGAATCCCCTTTTTCCATATTCTAGAAAGGCAACATGATAGGATCTATGATTTCTTAAGACTTCACAGGCTGACTGAACTAAAATATCTCCAGACCAAGTTAACATCCAAATAGGAGAATCTTATCTTCATTAACCGATCCCAACTGCAAGTTAGTAAGAACATAGTTCACAATCTCATATCTCTTCTTTCCACCTGCCTTGTATCATTAGTTGATCTATACTCTTTTCTATCACATCATTTAAATTGGATATTGGAAGGTAAAAATATAGGGCCCCCAACTGTGTCCAGTTATCAAATATGATGCTGGATTAGCTAGAAAGTGACTGCGACTAAATTTTCTAATTAAAAAAGTCCCTGGCCCTGAGCATATATTTCCAGGTTTGACACCTCTCGTTCCAATCAACTACCTATGGTCTATGCCTCTTACAGTATTTATTCCACATAAAATTTGATATATTGACTTCTTTGTCCTAAAGTTCTACCAAACGTTAGCAAAAAGTGCTCTAGACAGATCAAAAAAAGAACTAAAACCCAATCCACATTCCTTCTTAGGCAAACACACCTCCTCCCATGTGACCTAACGTTTATTACTACCCCCTCCCCTCTTTGAAATTTCATAAAAATCTAGCAAACATTCTATGTAAATTATGAAAAACACATTTTGGAGGGACAATCACAGAAAATTGGTAAATAGGAATACACTTTAGAACACTAGTATTCAAAACAACTTTACCAAAAAGACAGTAATTTTCCTTTCTAGGATTGAAGCTTTGACTAAACTTTTTTAATGAGCTCTGTGAAATGAGACTTTTTTCTTTGCATAGCCCACTGGACATCCCTAATAGGTCAAAGGAAACTTACCTTTGTGGAATCCAGTATGATCTTCAATTTTAAGAATGTCCTTATGGGCAGCCTTGTGATAAACATAAAACGTGCTCTTCTCCTTGTTGATTTTCTTCCTAGATTGCTCTTCATAATCTGTCTAAGTTTTCATGAGTAGCTTCAAAGTTAAACTATCTTCTTTCACAAAAATAATAATATTATCAGTATAGGACATGTGATTAATCTTCTCATTCAAATTTAACAGACCATAACATTGAAAATCTGTATAGTTAAACAAGCATTAAAGGCCCTAGAAAGGACCTCAGCTACTAGAATAAATAAAGTAGGAGACAAAGGGTCTCCTTGTTTAACACCCCTAGTAAAATGAAAAAAGCCATAAGTTTGCCCATTAATCGAGATAGAGTACCAATTATTAGCAATTAGTCTCCAAATCCTATCATAGAAGATTTCATTAAACCCCGTTTTAGTCAAAAATAACCATTAAGAAAGCTTATTTCACCCTATCATATATTAGTCACTCTACTTCTTTTTCAAATATCCCCAATAATTTTCTGGGCAAGCAAAACATTCTCAGCAATACTTCTTTTAACAAAGCTAGATTAACTGACAGAGATAAGAGTAGGAAAATGAGTTTCCAGCCTATCAGGTAAAAATCTTGAGATAACTTCATTAATAAAGTTTGAAAGCTGAGAAGGAAACCACCTTTTCTTTCTTGGGATCAAAATCAAATGGTGTGTGTCATAGATTTTGGAAGTGTTATTCCTTGAAAAAAGGCTTTGACCACTCCCACAACATCCTCTTTTATAATATCCCAACATAGTTGATAGAAGTGCCCTGTTAGTCCATTAGGACTACTAGCATTATTCCCATCTAAAGCAAACACAACCTTCTTTATTTCCTCCTCAGCTGGTCCACTATTTAAAACTTCATTGTTTTCTCATGTAATCAATGTAGGAATCAACTCCGTCAAACAAAATTGGTTCTCTGTATGCCTCCCAGTGAATTGGTCCTGATAAAACTAAATAGCTTATTTTATAACCTCAGTGCCTTCAACCCATGTCCTATTAACTTTCTGAATCCTCTGAATTTCTAATCTTCTCCTTCTCTCTTTAATTAGGCTATGGAAAAATCTAGTATTTCCATCTTCTTCAAAAAACATTGCATTTCAGCTTTTCACCTCCAAAAATCTTCCTCAAACTTCAAATACTTTATATATTTTGGATCACTTTATTCAAAATAGATTTGTTAGTTAGAGAAGGGCATTCCTCAAACAACTTCTCCTTTAATTTAACAATATTTTCTCTGATAGAGAATTGATTGAAAATGTCCCCAAAACTCTTCCTACTCTACTTCGATAGTGCCAGTTTTATCTTTTTCAATTTCAGCTTGAAGTTGACAAATACATCCTCACTATGTGCAGACCCCCAATTCTGCCTAACCACTTTCTTGAAATCCTCTTTTGTAATCCAAAAATTCAAAAATTAAAAGGCTTAAGATATTGTCCAAAAACAGATCCATAAGATAGCAACAAAGAAGAGTGGTCTGATCCAGATCTGGGTAAATGTTCCAACTCCACCTACCTAATATCATCCATGAACAATTGGTTGACCACCACCCTTTCTAATCTTTTGAAATTGCAATCCTCATCAACTCATCCATTCCACCAAGTAAATGGGATACCTTGAAATTTTAACCCATCACATGAGTTATTGCAAAAGGCAAAATCTTCCACTTCATTAGGATAAACTGATAGTTTCCCAATATTTTCCTCTGCATCCATAATGACATTAAAATCCCCTCATATCAACCATGGAAGATGCATATATTGATCAATATAATATATGTCTTCCTACAAAAACAATCTTTCTGCAGTGGTACACTTTACATACACCAATGTACTAACCATCTTATGACCATTTTCAAATAACAATTTTATTGGTAATTCTTATTCTGAATCTAATATCACCTATACTTGGATCTCGTCTCTGATAAATACCAAATTTTTTCCATTAATGTTATAATTAGCATACTACATGTCAATTCTCCTCTTGTACTATTGAATCTGCCTAACCCCTTGAAAAGGTTATGGAAGAGCTATCAAATCAAATTTGTGATGTTTGTACAAAATTTAAACTCTATGGAATAAATAATTCGTTCTAACTGATCTTATATTCCAAATAAGAGCTTTAAATTTCATTTTGAAATACTTCTACTAGCCCTCACTAGATTGGCCCTAAAAGGCCTCTTTCTAGTAACTTTACTATCATGATGCGAACCTAGGGCCTAGTCGTAACATAGAAAATGTGACACCCATCATAGTTTCATGTTCATATAATAAGCATTGATAAGTTAAAGTAAGCATACATAAGAAAATAAGTGAGTGGAATGTATTAAGATGAAATGTTATAGTTTCCCTTAGGGGAAATTACATCAAAATCATAATATCTAAAACATGCCTCTACATCATAGGATCTTGACGGGGTCTAGAAAATAGCTTACTAGCTCACCCTCTAGACATTCATCAAAGAAAAAAATAAGTCTCAAATAGGAAAGCATCATAAAAGGGTTTGTTCCCGAAGGATGGGAACTCACAAACAAGTCTTCGAACTCAACTCCCAAGCTAGCCATGAAATGGAATACTAATCTTATCATCTATACCTACATGATTAGATCATGTAGGCAAGAAAGTATGTGTTAGGATGTGGAACGTACTAAGTATGTAGGTATGCCATGCATCAAAAAATCATCACAACAAAATATTAATATGTATAATCATAATCAATAGAGTGAGGATACAATATGCATGAGCAATGCAAGTTTAAAATCTATGAGAAAAAGCATCATCAAAATCCTTTCATAATTCCTAACATACATATATGAGAATAAGACCATAATCGACATATAAGACCATGCGGTCTATTACATAGAATCTCCATGTTGCCTCTACACCGAGTGAAAGAGTAGTATAGTTTGCAAAGGTAGACTATATCTCACCTTACAAAATGCTTCCCAATTTCACAAGTTCTTTAACATGAACCTTACTAGAATCTTCCCATTTTGGTGTATGTTTTACTTATGTGGATCCACTAACATAATACCATATAGGCACATAATCATCATCACCATTGCTTCTTCTCCGGGAAAAGAAGTACACGACCCGTGGGCGAACAAGATACGGGTTGAGAAGGGGGAGTGCATCCCTGCCCGATCATTTTCTTCTGATTATCTCTTTTTAGCCAAACTACTCGCTTCTGGGAGGAGGGTTATAGACTCATTCAGGTTGAGACGGACTCCCTGCTTTCTATACAGAAGCTGCACAATATATGGTGGCACATAGTTATGAGAAAGGTAGACTTTATGTTAAGGACCCCTTATGTCAAGTCCCCACCTCCAATCTCATTTGGTGCTAAATAATATCCCACAGAATATATAAATCATGCATATACATCAATTTCAACATAATTCATACTTCTTCAAAATCATACGTTCATAGCTTGTAAAATAGTCATCATAATCTTTCATAAAAACATCTCATCTCATAGGAATAGTCCATCTACTTAGCTTTTCATATAGTGTGGGTACACATTCCCACCTTAACATCATCATCATTATTATATCTTAATCACCCTCTTTAACATAGAATCATAATCATGATTACATCATAATCATTGTCATAACATTATCATCATAGTAATTATTAAAATATATTTTTTCATACTTAAGATCATAGTCATGAATATCCATAGCTTAAGTGTGGGTTCATGAATAATTGAGTGAAAATCATGAAATTGGATGAAATTCATAGAGGAAACATGCAATTAAAATCAATTTGGATCGTTAGTAAAGGAACCCACATCAAATGATCAAGTCATAATCATACATACTTGTAATCATATGCTTTTTCTTGAAAATTATAGAAATCATGTAGTTCTTTATAATTCATGCATAATTAAGTGTAATCATCATATAGGAATCAAATCTATGCATTTGACATCATAACATAAAAACCCTTCAGAAATCATCATGAAACTTTGATAAAAAAAAGAGATTTTGAAATGGGCTTCATGGATGAAACTAAACCATGAATGAAGATCTACATACCTCAAGTAAGATCCTTAAGAATTGGAGTAGAATAACCTTGAAATCCTTAGGAAAGCTTAAAAACCCTAGCTTCAATGGAGTCTTTGTTCTAGAGAGAGAAATATTTGAGAATCTTTGAGAGAATTATGAGGATGAATGAATTGGAGTTAGTTAGGAATAGGATTTATAGGGTTTGAGTCGGTTAAGTTGGTTAGGAGGGCCAAAATGATGTATGTTAGGAGTCATGTAAATTAGAAATGTCAAAAACACCCTTTACTAAAATCTGTTTGAGCCATCGATGAGACCTCGTCCACGGATCGTGGCTCCAACTATGCCTCATACTTGGCATCGTAGAACTTGTTCCATAACAGTTAAGCCACTAGAATTGTCACTCTCAAACCACGAACACACAGGATGATCTATTATTCCTTTCACAGGTCGTAAGTCCCTTCATACGAACTCCCCATACTTAGAAATATAAAGCTTTTTAGGACTCCTTTCATGACACCTTAGACGTGTTGTGGTTCCGTATATGGTCTGTCAGGTTAATCATGGAAACACTTCCAAAAAATTTAGGATTTTCATACTTTATTGGACACAATCTATAAAACCTTCCTATGATGCATGGATCCATCAACGAGCCATATTAGGCCTAATGACCAAGTCGGTCCGAAAAATTCCTTAACTTTCATTTTCCAAGCCTATCAATATGAGAGGTGTTACAATATCTCCCTCTTGGGATCATTTATCTTATGTTGCATTAAGACACAACCAAAGCCTATATGTGAGGCATCATAATATATAACAAAATCATCCGGACCTTTGAGAAATGTCAAAATAGGAGTTGACATAAGAGATCTTTCAATATTAACTTAGCCATCATTTTCATAAAATCATTAAACTTATGCATCAAAATCATTAAAAAATAGTTCCAAGATCATTCATGCATGCAACGTAGCTAGAGACATATATTCATGAGAACTTTGAATAAATAGGTCGTATTGGATACCTTAGGCTTGAATAGAAGGAAAGATTTAAGGATATCATTTCATCATGTCCACCTCAGTCACGCAAGTAACATTCTCAACTTGTTGGTTTCTCTATAGCACTGTGATGGATGCAACCTCTTTATTTCTGAACCTCTTCACTTGCCGATCTAAAATCTCAATCGGTGTACCTCTTCATAAGTCATATCCTCCTTAGCAGACGCATCCTTTAATAGAATCATAAAATTAGGATCACTAATGAATTTTCTTAACATCAACACGTGAAACACCGGATGAACCATAGCTAATTCCATAGGAAAATCTAGCTTATAGGCTACTTTCCCCACTCTTTTCACTACCTCATAAGGTCTCACATATCTGGGACTTTTTCTCTTTTTGCCAAAATGCATCACTCCTTTCATTGGTAAAACCTTTAAAATACCTAATCACCTTCATCAAACTCTAGTTGTCTTCTCCTAACATAGGTATATGACTTTTGACGACTTTGGGTAGCCCTTACCTTTTCCTTATGACCTTCACTTTCTCCATAGCATCAAGTACCAAATTCAGCCCAATAAGGATATCTCTAACTTCAAACCAACCCACTGGTGATCTATATCGTCTATCATATATGCGCCATGTCAATACTTGAGTAAAAATTATTGCTATAAGCAAATTCACTAAGAGGTAAGTGATCGTCACAACTTCCTTTGAAATCAAGTACATAAGCCCTCAACATACTTTCTGATGTTTGTATCGTCCTTTCTATATGTCCATCCATTTAAGGATGAAATATGGTACTTAGCTTCACCTTCGTACCAAGGCTCTTTTGGAAAGAAATTCAGAAATGAGAAGTAAATTGAGCACCTTTATCTGATATAATAGACAACGGTACCCCATGCAACCTTACCAATTCTTCAATGTAAACCTTAGCATAATCTTCGGCACCATAAGAAGTCTTTATCGGCAAAAGTGGGTTGTTTTCGTCATTCTATCCGCAACCACCCATATTGAGTCAAATTGCTTTCTAGGCTTTGGAAAACTCATGATAAAATCCATATTTACTTTCTCTCATTTCCAAGTTGGTATCTCAATATCTTGGGCCAAACCACCCAGTCTTTGGTGTTCCACTTTCACTTGTTAACAATTGGCACACTCCATAACACTTTGCTATTTTTTTCTTCATGTCATTCCGCCAGTATATTTCTCTCAAATTTTTATATATTTTGGTAGATCCCGGATGAATAGAATACTTAGAATTATGAGCTTCATCAAGTGTCTTCTCTTTTAAACTATCCACATTCGAAACACATAACTGCCCTTGGTAATGTAGCACTCTATCTCCCCCTTGTGTGAAAACCTCTACATTCCTATAAATCACCAAATTCTTCAATTCCACCAAAGTAGGATCCATGTCTTGCTTCGCTTTCACCTGTGCTATTAAAGATGATTCTGCCCCATTTTGCACCAATACACTACCATTATTCAAGTCATTAAACCTCACACCCAAAAGAGTCAAACGGTGCACTTCTTTAGCCAACTCTTTCTTTCCATTCTCAACATGTACAATGCTATCCATATACACTCTACTTAATGCATTGGCCACAATAATAACCTTATTGGGGTGATACATCACACATATATCGTAATCCTTCAGGTTTAAATCATCTTCTTTGCCTTAGGTTCAAATCTCTTTGGTTAAACATATATTGCAAACTCTTGTGGTCAGTGAATATATCAACATGTACACCATAGAGATAATGTCACAAAATCTTCAATGCAAAAACAACGGCCAACAACTCAAGATCATAAATCAGATCATTTCTTTTATGCACTTTTAATTGCCTTGAGGCATAGGCAATGATTTTTTTATGTTGCATTAAGACACAACCAAAGCCTATATGTGAGGCATCATAATATATAACAAAATCATCCGGACCTTTGAGAAATGTCAAAATAGGAGTTGACATAAGAGATCTTTCAATATTTGAAAACTCTTTTCACATTCATTGGATCATTGAAATTTTGCCATCTTTTGGGTCAACTTAGCCATAGGTGAGGGAATAGAAGAATATCCCTCAACAAATCTCCTATAATATCTGGCCAAACGCAAAAATCTCCTAATATTGGATGGAGACAATAGTCTAGGCCAATTCTTTACTAGCTCTGTGTTTTATGGATCAACTCTAATGTCATCACCTGAAATAATGTGTAAAAGAAAAGTCACCTTTCTTAGCCAAAACTCACACTTGCTAAACTTGGCAAAGAGTTGTCTATCTCTCAATGCTTGTAATACAATTCTCAAATGGTCTTCATGATCCTTTACATCCCATGAATAAACCAATATGTCATCTATGAATACTACCACAAACATATCCAAATGCAATTTTAATATCCTATTCATCAAATCCATGAAAATGGCGAGGGCACATTTGTTAGTCCAAATGACATAACCAAGAATCCAAAATGACCATATTGGGTTCTAAATGTCATCTTCCTTTACCCTTAATTGGTGATATCTAGACCAGAGATCAATCTTAGAAAAGTAGCTTACACCTTGTAATTGATCAAATGGGTTATTGATCCTTGGAAGATGATACTTATTTTTAATGGTCACTTTATTCAATTGTCGATAATCCACACACATCTGAAGTGAACCATCCTTCTTTCATACAAACTACATAGAAGCATCTCATGGTGACACACTAGGCCTTATGAATCCTTTACCAAATAAGTCCTTTAATTTTTTTCTTCAATTCTTTCAACTCCAATGGGGCTATTTGATATGGAGGTATAGAAATAGGTTGGATGTCGAGCAAAAGACCAATAGCAAATCAATTTTCCTTACGGGAGGAATACTAGACAACTTCTTGGGGAAGACATTGAAAAACTCATTAACCATAGGAATTGAATTAAGAGTACAGCATTGGACTCAACATCCATGACCCTGACAACACGATATAGGCAACCTTCGAAAATCATTTTCATAGCTTTCATGTAAGAAACAAACTTTCTTTGAACACCAAATTGGTTTCCTTCCATTCTAAGATAGGGTCGTTAGGAACTTGGAATGTGACCTTTTGAATTTTACAATCAATAGAAACATAGGATGCATGCAACCAATTTACACCAAGAATAACATCAAAATCGGTCATATTAAGCTCAACCAGATCATATAGAAAGATTTTATGCAAGATCAATATGGGACAATTTCTATGGACTTTCTTGGCTAGGATTGACTTACCCAATTAGAGTATAGACCAAATAAGGTTATAACAAAACTTTCGAAGACAAATTAAACTTTATAGCAAGGTAAGAAGCAGAAAAAGACATATTAGCACCGAGGTGAAGAAAAGCATATACATCATAGTGAAAGACTCTTAACATATAAGTAACCACATTGGAAGACTCTTAAACCTCTTGTCTAGCTTGCAAAGCATAGAACGAATTACCACGTGGACCACCACCTTGAACTTGGGCAACTTGTTGCACTTGCACTCTTTGAGATACTTGGCCTTGTGGACACTCTTCTTTACCTTTATTAGCAATATTAGGACACTCGGCAGTCTTGTGTCCCTTCTTCCCATAACCAAAGCAACCATTCATTCCTCTTAAACATTCTCCAACATGATTCTTCCCACACTTAGGACACTTAGGGGGAATAGCACCACCCTTCGCAATATCACCTTGAGCCTTAGGATTTGTCAAACCTTTGAGAAGCACCTTTAGAAAACCATTGGCCTTGTTGGAAACGGCCACTATTAGGCTTACCATAAGAAAATCCACCATCATATTGAGACTTCTTGAACTCCCTCATCCTCTTTTTTTAAAGTTTCTCACTCTTTACTTGTTCGGCATATATCATGAGTCTAGAGATATTCATTTTTTTAATGAGGATCGCGATCTTACACTCTATCTTTACTAAGTCGGACACATTCAATGTGAATTTGTTCATCCGAGCATCAGAGTCGGCCACCAAGGAAGGAGTATATTTGGACAACTTCATAAACTTGAGGGCATACTACCTCACACTCATACCATCTTGCTTCAAGTTCATGAACTCCATCACTTTGGCATCCTTTAGTTCAAGTGGAAAGAAAAGATCACTTTAACTCTAAACATTTCCCAACCAATAGTAAAGAAACCCATATTAAACCATCAAGCTCTAACCATACATACTTGAAATCATATACTTTTACTCAAAAATCATAGGAATCGTGTAATTCCTCATAATTAATGCATAATTAATTATAGAGAAAAGAAACAAAGTCACCATTGAAGTTGTCCCAATTTTTCAAAAAGACACCTAAACTTTGCGGGCGTCCTATTACCCCATGCAAGTATTTAATACATTTATATATGTCACGATCCAACCTATGGGCCGTGACTGGCACCCGATTGGGGCACCCGAACCATATAATCAAACCAGACTCCATAATAAAATTGTCACGACCAAACCTATGGGCCGTGACTGGCACCCGTTTGGGGCGCCCGAACCATATAATCAAATTAGACTCCCACCTAGGTTACTATTTATCTATGAAAATTTCGACAGAGTTTCCTCTATTTTTCTAACTAACCACCTGCACACAAAAAATTAAGTTGCCTATGTACCAAAGGTGGCTCTGGAGCAAAGGAGCTCTTCAAACTTCTAACAGGAGTCCTAGGCTGGTGGCCTGCTACTCTGACAGTCGGTGCCTGCGGGCATGAAATGCAGCCCCCGAAGAAC